>JAJUBA010000542.1:237500-325861 GCA_029620275.1 Acrossocheilus wenchowensis | reverse complement strand
ACCCTAACCCTAACCCTAACCCTAACCCTAACCCTAACCCTAACCCTAACCTAACCCTAACCCTAACCTAACCCTAACCCTAACCCTAACCCTAACCCTAACCCTAACCCTAACCCTAACCCTAACCCTAACCCTAACCCAAAGACCAGCCTAAACCTACCCAAGACCCTCTGACAGCACTCAGAACCAACAGAGGCCCTCCAAAGACCAGCCTAAACCTACCCAAGACCCTCTGAAAGCACTCAGAACCAACAGAGGCCCTCCAAAGACCAGCCTAAACCTACCCAAGACCCTCTGACAGCACTCAGAACCAACAGAGGCCCTCCAAAGACCAGCCTAAACCTACCCAAGACCCTCTGACGCGCGAAACTCAAGTGGGGGTGCAGTACAATATCTCGTCGCCTGGTGGCGCTAGAGCTACCAAACTATGTGCAAACGATCGGGCGACCTCGAATTAGTATATATACCAAATTTCAGCACTCTACGTACAAGAAAACTGGGGGTGCAATACCATATCTCTGCGCCTGGTGGCGCTAGAGCTACCAAACTATGTGCAAACGATCGGGCGACCTCGAATTAGTATATATACCAAATTTCAGCCTCCTAGTACCTGGCATTAACTCATTCTTACTAGCCTTAGTAAGTGCACCCCCTTATATAAGGTGGTGCAATTTCGTATTTAACTCTATTACCTAACCCTAACCCTAACCCTAACCTAACCCTAACCCTAACCCTAACCCTAACCCTAACCCTAACCCTAACCCTAACCCTAACCCTAACCCTAACCCTAACCCTAACCCTAACCCTAACCCTAACCCTAACAGAGGCCCTCCAAAGACCAGCCTAAACCTACCCAAGACCCTCTGAAAGCACTCAGAACCAACAGAGGCCCTCCAAAGACCAGCCTAAACCTACCCAAGACCCTCTGAAAGCACTCAGAACCAACAGAGGCCCTCCAAAGACCAGCCTAAACCTACCCAAGACCCTCTGACAGCACTCAGAACCAACAGAGGCCCTCCAAAGACCAGCCTAAACCTACCCAAGACCCTCTGACGCGCGAAACTCAAGTGGGGGTGCAGTACAATATCTCGTCGCCTGGTGGCGCTAGAGCTACCAAACTATGTGCAAACGATCGGGCGACCTCGAATTAGTATATATACCAAATTTCAGCACTCTACGTACAAGAAAACTGGGGGTGCAATACCATATCTCTGCGCCTGGTGGCGCTAGAGCTACCAAACTATGTGCAAACGATCGGGCGACCTCGAATTAGTATATATACCAAATTTCAGCCTCCTAGTACCTGGCATTAACTCATTCTTACTAGCCTTAGTAAGTGCACCCCCTTATATAAGGTGGTGCAATTTCGTATTTAACTCTATTACCTAACCCTAACCCTAACCCTAACCCTAACCCTAACCCTAACCTAACCTAACCCTAACCTAACCTAACCCTAACCTAACCCTAACCCTAACCCTAACCCTAACCCTAACCCTAACCCTAACCCTAACCCCTAACCCTAACCCTAACCCTAACAGAGGCCCTCCAAAGACCAGCCTAAACCTACCCAAGACCCTCTGACAGCACTCAGAACCAACAGAGGCCCTCCAAAGACCAGCCTAAACCTACCCAAGACCCTCTGAAAGCACTCAGAACCAACAGAGGCCCTCCAAAGACCAGCCTAAACCTACCCAAGACCCTCTGACAGCACTCAGAACCAACAGAGGCCCTCCAAAGACCAGCCTAAACCTACCCAAGACCCTCTGACGCGCGAAACTCAAGTGGGGGTGCAGTACAATATCTCGTCGCCTGGTGGCGCTAGAGCTACCAAACTATGTGCAAACGATCGGGCGACCTCGAATTAGTATATATACCAAATTTCAGCACTCTACGTACAAGAAAACTGGGGGTGCAATACCATATCTCTGCGCCTGGTGGCGCTAGAGCTACCAAACTATGTGCAAACGATCGGGCGACCTCGAATTAGTATATATACCAAATTTCAGCCTCCTAGTACCTGGCATTAACTCATTCTTACTAGCCTTAGTAAGTGCACCCCCTTATATAAGGTGGTGCAATTTCGTATTTAACTCTATTACCTAACCCTAACCCTAACCCTAACCTAACCCTAACCCTAACCCTAACCCTAACCCTAACCCTAACCCTAACCCTAACCCTAACCCTAACCCTAACCCTAACCCTAACCCCTAACCCTAACCCTAACCCTAACAGAGGCCCTCCAAAGACCAGCCTAAACCTACCCAAGACCCTCTGACAGCACTCAGAACCAACAGAGGCCCTCCAAAGACCAGCCTAAACCTACCCAAGACCCTCTGAAAGCACTCAGAACCAACAGAGGCCCTCCAAAGACCAGCCTAAACCTACCCAAGACCCTCTGACAGCACTCAGAACCAACAGAGGCCCTCCAAAGACCAGCCTAAACCTACCCAAGACCCTCTGACGCGCGAAACTCAAGTGGGGGTGCAGTACAATATCTCGTCGCCTGGTGGCGCTAGAGCTACCAAACTATGTGCAAACGATCGGGCGACCTCGAATTAGTATATATACCAAATTTCAGCACTCTACGTACAAGAAAACTGGGGGTGCAATACCATATCTCTGCGCCTGGTGGCGCTAGAGCTACCAAACTATGTGCAAACGATCGGGCGACCTCGAATTAGTATATATACCAAATTTCAGCCTCCTAGTACCTGGCATTAACTCATTCTTACTAGCCTTAGTAAGTGCACCCCCTTATATAAGGTGGTGCAATTTCGTATTTAACTCTATTACCTAACCCTAACCCTAACCCTAACCCTAACCCTAACCCTAACCTAACCTAACCCTAACCTAACCTAACCCTAACCTAACCCTAACCCTAACCCTAACCCTAACCCTAACCCTAACCCTAACCCTAACCCCTAACCCTAACCCTAACCCTAACAGAGGCCCTCCAAAGACCAGCCTAAACCTACCCAAGACCCTCTGACAGCACTCAGAACCAACAGAGGCCCTCCAAAGACCAGCCTAAACCTACCCAAGACCCTCTGAAAGCACTCAGAACCAACAGAGGCCCTCCAAAGACCAGCCTAAACCTACCCAAGACCCTCTGACAGCACTCAGAACCAACAGAGGCCCTCCAAAGACCAGCCTAAACCTACCCAAGACCCTCTGACGCGCGAAACTCAAGTGGGGGTGCAGTACAATATCTCGTCGCCTGGTGGCGCTAGAGCTACCAAACTATGTGCAAACGATCGGGCGACCTCGAATTAGTATATATACCAAATTTCAGCACTCTACGTACAAGAAAACTGGGGGTGCAATACCATATCTCTGCGCCTGGTGGCGCTAGAGCTACCAAACTATGTGCAAACGATCGGGCGACCTCGAATTAGTATATATACCAAATTTCAGCCTCCTAGTACCTGGCATTAACTCATTCTTACTAGCCTTAGTAAGTGCACCCCCTTATATAAGGTGGTGCAATTTCGTATTTAACTCTATTACCTAACCCTAACCCTAACCCTAACCTAACCCTAACCCTAACCCTAACCCTAACCCTAACCCTAACCCTAACCCTAACCCTAACCCTAACCCTAACCCTAACCCTAACCCCTAACCCTAACCCTAACCCTAACAGAGGCCCTCCAAAGACCAGCCTAAACCTACCCAAGACCCTCTGACAGCACTCAGAACCAACAGAGGCCCTCCAAAGACCAGCCTAAACCTACCCAAGACCCTCTGAAAGCACTCAGAACCAACAGAGGCCCTCCAAAGACCAGCCTAAACCTACCCAAGACCCTCTGACAGCACTCAGAACCAACAGAGGCCCTCCAAAGACCAGCCTAAACCTACCCAAGACCCTCTGACGCGCGAAACTCAAGTGGGGGTGCAGTACAATATCTCGTCGCCTGGTGGCGCTAGAGCTACCAAACTATGTGCAAACGATCGGGCGACCTCGAATTAGTATATATACCAAATTTCAGCACTCTACGTACAAGAAAACTGGGGGTGCAATACCATATCTCTGCGCCTGGTGGCGCTAGAGCTACCAAACTATGTGCAAACGATCGGGCGACCTCGAATTAGTATATATACCAAATTTCAGCCTCCTAGTACCTGGCATTAACTCATTCTTACTAGCCTTAGTAAGTGCACCCCCTTATATAAGGTGGTGCAATTTCGTATTTAACTCTATTACCTAACCCTAACCCTAACCCTAACCCTAACCCTAACCCTAACCTAACCTAACCCTAACCTAACCTAACCCTAACCTAACCCTAACCCTAACCCTAACCCTAACCCTAACCCTAACCCTAACCCTAACCCCTAACCCTAACCCTAACCCTAACAGAGGCCCTCCAAAGACCAGCCTAAACCTACCCAAGACCCTCTGACAGCACTCAGAACCAACAGAGGCCCTCCAAAGACCAGCCTAAACCTACCCAAGACCCTCTGAAAGCACTCAGAACCAACAGAGGCCCTCCAAAGACCAGCCTAAACCTACCCAAGACCCTCTGACAGCACTCAGAACCAACAGAGGCCCTCCAAAGACCAGCCTAAACCTACCCAAGACCCTCTGACGCGCGAAACTCAAGTGGGGGTGCAGTACAATATCTCGTCGCCTGGTGGCGCTAGAGCTACCAAACTATGTGCAAACGATCGGGCGACCTCGAATTAGTATATATACCAAATTTCAGCACTCTACGTACAAGAAAACTGGGGGTGCAATACCATATCTCTGCGCCTGGTGGCGCTAGAGCTACCAAACTATGTGCAAACGATCGGGCGACCTCGAATTAGTATATATACCAAATTTCAGCCTCCTAGTACCTGGCATTAACTCATTCTTACTAGCCTTAGTAAGTGCACCCCCTTATATAAGGTGGTGCAATTTCGTATTTAACTCTATTACCTAACCCTAACCCTAACCCTAACCTAACCCTAACCCTAACCCTAACCCTAACCCTAACCCTAACCCTAACCCTAACCCTAACCCTAACCCTAACCCTAACCCTAACCCCTAACCCTAACCCTAACCCTAACAGAGGCCCTCCAAAGACCAGCCTAAACCTACCCAAGACCCTCTGACAGCACTCAGAACCAACAGAGGCCCTCCAAAGACCAGCCTAAACCTACCCAAGACCCTCTGAAAGCACTCAGAACCAACAGAGGCCCTCCAAAGACCAGCCTAAACCTACCCAAGACCCTCTGACAGCACTCAGAACCAACAGAGGCCCTCCAAAGACCAGCCTAAACCTACCCAAGACCCTCTGACGCGCGAAACTCAAGTGGGGGTGCAGTACAATATCTCGTCGCCTGGTGGCGCTAGAGCTACCAAACTATGTGCAAACGATCGGGCGACCTCGAATTAGTATATATACCAAATTTCAGCACTCTACGTACAAGAAAACTGGGGGTGCAATACCATATCTCTGCGCCTGGTGGCGCTAGAGCTACCAAACTATGTGCAAACGATCGGGCGACCTCGAATTAGTATATATACCAAATTTCAGCCTCCTAGTACCTGGCATTAACTCATTCTTACTAGCCTTAGTAAGTGCACCCCCTTATATAAGGTGGTGCAATTTCGTATTTAACTCTATTACCTAACCCTAACCCTAACCCTAACCCTAACCCTAACCCTAACCTAACCTAACCCTAACCTAACCTAACCCTAACCTAACCCTAACCCTAACCCTAACCCTAACCCTAACCCTAACCCTAACCCTAACCCCTAACCCTAACCCTAACCCTAACAGAGGCCCTCCAAAGACCAGCCTAAACCTACCCAAGACCCTCTGACAGCACTCAGAACCAACAGAGGCCCTCCAAAGACCAGCCTAAACCTACCCAAGACCCTCTGAAAGCACTCAGAACCAACAGAGGCCCTCCAAAGACCAGCCTAAACCTACCCAAGACCCTCTGACAGCACTCAGAACCAACAGAGGCCCTCCAAAGACCAGCCTAAACCTACCCAAGACCCTCTGACGCGCGAAACTCAAGTGGGGGTGCAGTACAATATCTCGTCGCCTGGTGGCGCTAGAGCTACCAAACTATGTGCAAACGATCGGGCGACCTCGAATTAGTATATATACCAAATTTCAGCACTCTACGTACAAGAAAACTGGGGGTGCAATACCATATCTCTGCGCCTGGTGGCGCTAGAGCTACCAAACTATGTGCAAACGATCGGGCGACCTCGAATTAGTATATATACCAAATTTCAGCCTCCTAGTACCTGGCATTAACTCATTCTTACTAGCCTTAGTAAGTGCACCCCCTTATATAAGGTGGTGCAATTTCGTATTTAACTCTATTACCTAACCCTAACCCTAACCCTAACCTAACCCTAACCCTAACCCTAACCCTAACCCTAACCCTAACCCTAACCCTAACCCTAACCCTAACCCTAACCCTAACCCTAACCCCTAACCCTAACCCTAACCCTAACAGAGGCCCTCCAAAGACCAGCCTAAACCTACCCAAGACCCTCTGACAGCACTCAGAACCAACAGAGGCCCTCCAAAGACCAGCCTAAACCTACCCAAGACCCTCTGAAAGCACTCAGAACCAACAGAGGCCCTCCAAAGACCAGCCTAAACCTACCCAAGACCCTCTGACAGCACTCAGAACCAACAGAGGCCCTCCAAAGACCAGCCTAAACCTACCCAAGACCCTCTGACGCGCGAAACTCAAGTGGGGGTGCAGTACAATATCTCGTCGCCTGGTGGCGCTAGAGCTACCAAACTATGTGCAAACGATCGGGCGACCTCGAATTAGTATATATACCAAATTTCAGCACTCTACGTACAAGAAAACTGGGGGTGCAATACCATATCTCTGCGCCTGGTGGCGCTAGAGCTACCAAACTATGTGCAAACGATCGGGCGACCTCGAATTAGTATATATACCAAATTTCAGCCTCCTAGTACCTGGCATTAACTCATTCTTACTAGCCTTAGTAAGTGCACCCCCTTATATAAGGTGGTGCAATTTCGTATTTAACTCTATTACCTAACCCTAACCCTAACCCTAACCCTAACCCTAACCCTAACCTAACCTAACCCTAACCTAACCTAACCCTAACCTAACCCTAACCCTAACCCTAACCCTAACCCTAACCCTAACCCTAACCCTAACCCCTAACCCTAACCCTAACCCTAACAGAGGCCCTCCAAAGACCAGCCTAAACCTACCCAAGACCCTCTGACAGCACTCAGAACCAACAGAGGCCCTCCAAAGACCAGCCTAAACCTACCCAAGACCCTCTGAAAGCACTCAGAACCAACAGAGGCCCTCCAAAGACCAGCCTAAACCTACCCAAGACCCTCTGACAGCACTCAGAACCAACAGAGGCCCTCCAAAGACCAGCCTAAACCTACCCAAGACCCTCTGACGCGCGAAACTCAAGTGGGGGTGCAGTACAATATCTCGTCGCCTGGTGGCGCTAGAGCTACCAAACTATGTGCAAACGATCGGGCGACCTCGAATTAGTATATATACCAAATTTCAGCACTCTACGTACAAGAAAACTGGGGGTGCAATACCATATCTCTGCGCCTGGTGGCGCTAGAGCTACCAAACTATGTGCAAACGATCGGGCGACCTCGAATTAGTATATATACCAAATTTCAGCCTCCTAGTACCTGGCATTAACTCATTCTTACTAGCCTTAGTAAGTGCACCCCCTTATATAAGGTGGTGCAATTTCGTATTTAACTCTATTACCTAACCCTAACCCTAACCCTAACCTAACCCTAACCCTAACCCTAACCCTAACCCTAACCCTAACCCTAACCCTAACCCTAACCCTAACCCTAACCCTAACCCTAACCCCTAACCCTAACCCTAACCCTAACAGAGGCCCTCCAAAGACCAGCCTAAACCTACCCAAGACCCTCTGACAGCACTCAGAACCAACAGAGGCCCTCCAAAGACCAGCCTAAACCTACCCAAGACCCTCTGAAAGCACTCAGAACCAACAGAGGCCCTCCAAAGACCAGCCTAAACCTACCCAAGACCCTCTGACAGCACTCAGAACCAACAGAGGCCCTCCAAAGACCAGCCTAAACCTACCCAAGACCCTCTGACGCGCGAAACTCAAGTGGGGGTGCAGTACAATATCTCGTCGCCTGGTGGCGCTAGAGCTACCAAACTATGTGCAAACGATCGGGCGACCTCGAATTAGTATATATACCAAATTTCAGCACTCTACGTACAAGAAAACTGGGGGTGCAATACCATATCTCTGCGCCTGGTGGCGCTAGAGCTACCAAACTATGTGCAAACGATCGGGCGACCTCGAATTAGTATATATACCAAATTTCAGCCTCCTAGTACCTGGCATTAACTCATTCTTACTAGCCTTAGTAAGTGCACCCCCTTATATAAGGTGGTGCAATTTCGTATTTAACTCTATTACCTAACCCTAACCCTAACCCTAACCCTAACCCTAACCCTAACCTAACCTAACCCTAACCTAACCTAACCCTAACCTAACCCTAACCCTAACCCTAACCCTAACCCTAACCCTAACCCTAACCCTAACCCCTAACCCTAACCCTAACCCTAACAGAGGCCCTCCAAAGACCAGCCTAAACCTACCCAAGACCCTCTGACAGCACTCAGAACCAACAGAGGCCCTCCAAAGACCAGCCTAAACCTACCCAAGACCCTCTGAAAGCACTCAGAACCAACAGAGGCCCTCCAAAGACCAGCCTAAACCTACCCAAGACCCTCTGACAGCACTCAGAACCAACAGAGGCCCTCCAAAGACCAGCCTAAACCTACCCAAGACCCTCTGACGCGCGAAACTCAAGTGGGGGTGCAGTACAATATCTCGTCGCCTGGTGGCGCTAGAGCTACCAAACTATGTGCAAACGATCGGGCGACCTCGAATTAGTATATATACCAAATTTCAGCACTCTACGTACAAGAAAACTGGGGGTGCAATACCATATCTCTGCGCCTGGTGGCGCTAGAGCTACCAAACTATGTGCAAACGATCGGGCGACCTCGAATTAGTATATATACCAAATTTCAGCCTCCTAGTACCTGGCATTAACTCATTCTTACTAGCCTTAGTAAGTGCACCCCCTTATATAAGGTGGTGCAATTTCGTATTTAACTCTATTACCTAACCCTAACCCTAACCCTAACCCTAACCCTAACCCTAACCCTAACCCTAACCCTAACCCTAACCCTAACCCTAACCTAACCCTAACCCTAACCTAACCCTAACCCTAACCCTAACCCTAACCCTAACCCTAACCCTAACCCTAACCCTAACCCTAACCCTAACCCTAACCTAACCCTAACCCTAACCCTAACCCTAACCCTAACCCTAACCCTAACCCTAACCCTAACCCTAACCCTAACCCTAACCCTAACCCCTAACCCTAACCCTAACCCTAACAGAGGCCCTCCAAAGACCAGCCTAAACCTACCCAAGACCCTCTGACAGCACTCAGAACCAACAGAGGCCCTCCAAAGACCAGCCTAAACCTACCCAAGACCCTCTGAAAGCACTCAGAACCAACAGAGGCCCTCCAAAGACCAGCCTAAACCTACCCAAGACCCTCTGACAGCACTCAGAACCAACAGAGGCCCTCCAAAGACCAGCCTAAACCTACCCAAGACCCTCTGACGCGCGAAACTCAAGTGGGGGTGCAGTACAATATCTCGTCGCCTGGTGGCGCTAGAGCTACCAAACTATGTGCAAACGATCGGGCGACCTCGAATTAGTATATATACCAAATTTCAGCACTCTACGTACAAGAAAACTGGGGGTGCAATACCATATCTCTGCGCCTGGTGGCGCTAGAGCTACCAAACTATGTGCAAACGATCGGGCGACCTCGAATTAGTATATATACCAAATTTCAGCCTCCTAGTACCTGGCATTAACTCATTCTTACTAGCCTTAGTAAGTGCACCCCCTTATATAAGGTGGTGCAATTTCGTATTTAACTCTATTACCTAACCCTAACCCTAACCCTAACCCTAACCCTAACCCTAACCTAACCTAACCCTAACCTAACCTAACCCTAACCTAACCCTAACCCTAACCCTAACCCTAACCCTAACCCTAACCCTAACCCTAACCCCTAACCCTAACCCTAACCCTAACAGAGGCCCTCCAAAGACCAGCCTAAACCTACCCAAGACCCTCTGACAGCACTCAGAACCAACAGAGGCCCTCCAAAGACCAGCCTAAACCTACCCAAGACCCTCTGAAAGCACTCAGAACCAACAGAGGCCCTCCAAAGACCAGCCTAAACCTACCCAAGACCCTCTGACAGCACTCAGAACCAACAGAGGCCCTCCAAAGACCAGCCTAAACCTACCCAAGACCCTCTGACGCGCGAAACTCAAGTGGGGGTGCAGTACAATATCTCGTCGCCTGGTGGCGCTAGAGCTACCAAACTATGTGCAAACGATCGGGCGACCTCGAATTAGTATATATACCAAATTTCAGCACTCTACGTACAAGAAAACTGGGGGTGCAATACCATATCTCTGCGCCTGGTGGCGCTAGAGCTACCAAACTATGTGCAAACGATCGGGCGACCTCGAATTAGTATATATACCAAATTTCAGCCTCCTAGTACCTGGCATTAACTCATTCTTACTAGCCTTAGTAAGTGCACCCCCTTATATAAGGTGGTGCAATTTCGTATTTAACTCTATTACCTAACCCTAACCCTAACCCTAACCCTAACCCTAACCCTAACCCTAACCCTAACCCTAACCCTAACCCTAACCCTAACCCTAACCCTAACCCTAAAAAAGACTACCCCTAAAAAAGACTACCCCTAAAAAAGACTACCCCTAAAAAAGACTACCCCTAAAAAAGACTACCCCTAAAAAGACTACCCCTAAAAAAGACTACCCCTAAAAAAGACTACCCCTAAAAAAGACTACCCCTAAAAAAGACTACCCCTAAAAAAGACTACCCCTAAAAAAGACTACCCCTAAAAAAGACTACCCCTAAAAAAGACTACCCCTAAAAAAGACTACCCCTAAAAAAGACTACCCCTAAAAAAGACTACCCCTAAAAAAGACTACCCCTAAAAAAGACTACCCCTAAAAAAGACTACCCCTAAAAAAGACTACCCCTAAAAAAGACTACCCCTAAAAAAGACTACCCCTAAAAAAGACTACCCCTAAAAAGACTACCCCTAAAAAAGACTACCCCTAAAAAAGACTACCCCTAAAAAAGACTACCCCTAAAAAAGACTACCCCTAAAAAAGACTACCCCTAAAAAAGACTACCCCTAAAAAAGACTACCCCTAAAAAGACTACCCCTAAAAAAGACTACCCCTAAAAAAGACTACCCCTAAAAAAGACTACCCCTAAAAAAGACTACCCCTAAAAAGACTACCCCTAAAAAAGACTACCCCTAAAAAAGACTACCCCTAAAAAAGACTACCCCTAAAAAAGACTACCCCTAAAAAAGACTACCCCTAAAAAAGACTACCCCTAAAAAAGACTACCCCTAAAAAAGACTACCCCTAAAAAAGACTACCCCTAAAAAAGACTACCCCTAAAAAAGACTACCCCTAAAAAAGACTACCCCTAAAAAAGACTACCCCTAAAAAAGACTACCCCTAAAAAGACTACCCCTAAAAAAGACTACCCCTAAAAAGACTACCCCTAAAAAAGACTACCCCTAAAAAAGACTACCCCTAAAAAAGACTACCCCTAAAAAAGACTACCCCTAAAAAAGACTACCCCTAAAAAAGACTACCCCTAAAAAAGACTACCCCTAAAAAAGACTACCCCTAAAAAAGACTACCCCTAAAAAAGACTACCCCTAAAAAAGACTACCCCTAAAAAAGACTACCCCTAAAAAAGACTACCCCTAAAAAAGACTACCCCTAAAAAAGACTACCCCTAAAAAAGACTACCCCTAAAAAAGACTACCCCTAAAAAAGACTACCCCTAAAAAAGACTACCCCTAAAAAAGACTACCCCTAAAAAAGACTACCCCTAAAAAAGACTACCCCTAAAAAAGACTACCCCTAAAAAAGACTACCCCTAAAAAAGACTACCCCTAAAAAAGACTACCCCTAAAAAAGACTACCCCTAAAAAAGACTACCCCTAAAAAAGACTACCCCTAAAAAAGACTACCCCTAAAAAAGACTACCCCTAAAAAAGACTACCCCTTTTTCTAAACCTCCAAAAAAAAAAGGGGGGGGAGGGGGCACCACATTACTCATTTTATTTCTTATATATATATATATTTTTTTTTTTTTCCCCAGACATGAAATACAAACAAATATGGACAGTGCAACTATCACAAACATACACCAAGGGACAGACTAACTGCTGCAGCAGGCTGTTACTCTGAAGTCAAATTCAGCATCTAGACACACTGCCTGTTGGAACAGAAGCAAATATGGAGGTGGGCGATGAGCTGGAGAAGGCCAGGCAATGGGGAAGGGACAAAGTTCGTGGAGCCAGGGTGGAGCTGATGGAGGAAGGAGCCCGAAACAGGAGGAGCCAGGTGGAAATCCAGAGGCCAGCCAGGATGGCGGAGTTTACGGAAGGAGGAGCCATGGTGGAGAAGGGGCCGAATGACAGAGACTGAGCTGCTGGCAGTGGAGATCCAGATGGAACGGAGCAGAAGGGTGGGGATCCGGAAGACCGTGGTAGAGCCGGTGCGACTGAGAATGAAGGTGGAGCTGGAGAGAAAAAGGAGCCTGACAGAGCCGAAGGGATGGATTGACGAGACAAAGTTAGAGGAGTGTAGTTCCGAGGTGGCAGGTGGTCGACAACTGGCCAAGGCGGAGCCGGAGGGACGAGGGAGCCCAGTGGAACAAGTGGGATGAAAGGCAACGGTGGAGACGAGGGAGCTAGGAGCCAGGAGCTGAGGCGGAGCAGATGGGTCGGAGGACCGAAGTGTAGTCCAAGGCTCAGAGGCTGGAAGTGGAGACAGGGGATCCGCATGTCTGGGCGGAACTGTAGATTGGAAGTCCCGAGGCGGCAGAACAGAGTGCATGGCAGGCACTGACTGAGGGTGAACTGAGGGACTGACAGGCATCAGCGGAGCTGGAGGTGAGTCAAGTCAAGTCAAGTCACCTTTATTTATATAGCGCTTTTACCAATACAGATTATGTCAAAGCACTTAACAGTATCAAATTGGAGGACAGAGTGTCAGTAATATATAATAAGATTAAACATTTAATTTTCAGTTAAAGGCATTTCATTATTGAATTCAGAGATGTCATTGTCTAGCTCAGTTTAGTTTAAATAGTATAGGAGCAATCAAATCGGCGATAATCGCTAGAAATGAGGTGTCCCCAACTGAGCAAGCCAGAGGCGACAGCGGCAAGGAACCAAAACTCCCTCTGAGACAGAATGGAGAAAAAAACCTTGGGAGAAACCAGGCTCAGTCGGGGGGCCAGTTCTCCTCTGACCAGACGACACCCACAGTTCAAAAGTTTCAGGTTCTAACAATAGTTGTATTATGTAGTTAGATATTTTATTATATTTTTAGTTATATTTCTTAGTTTTAGTGTATTTTAATTGAGGTCTCTGGGGGTCATCTGGGTGTCCTGGTCTCCGCTGACGATCAGGGCTGCAGACATCATCTCTTGGTGCTGATCCACCATCTGATCATAGGAAAGAAACAGACAAATATTAGCGTAGATGCCATTCTACTTACGATGTAGCGAGTACACCGTGTGTTGTGGGAAGTGTTCCCGGTTCCGGTTGATCTAATTAATGCAGCCTAACAATCCTTTAACGGATTTGAATAATAGAAGCGTATTAGTGTGTTATGTGTACGCCAGGCTAAAGAGATGGGTCTTTAATCTAGATTTAAACTGACAGAGTGTGTCTGCCTCCCGAACAGTGTTAGGTAGATTGTTCCAGAGTTTGGGTGCTAAATAGGAAAAGGATCTGCCGCCCGCAGTCGATTTTGATATTCTAGGTATTATCAAACGGCCAGAGTTTTGAGAACGCAGCGGACGTGGAAGACTATAATGCGATAAGAGCTCGCTCAAGTACTGAGGAGCTAAACCATTCAGGGCTTTATAAGTAATTAACAAGATTTTAAAATCTATCCGATGTTTGATAGGGAGCCAGTGCAGTGTTGACAGAACCGGGCTAATATGTTCACTTCCTGGTTCTGGTAAGGACTCTAGCTGCTGCATTTTGGACTAACTGTAGTTTGCTGATCAAGCGTGCTGAACAACCACCCAATAAAGCATTACAATAGTCTAGCCTTGAGGTCATAAACGCATGAACTAACATTTCTGCATTTGACGTTGAGAGCATAGGTCGTAATTTAGATATGTTTTTGAGATGAAAAAACGCAGTTTTACAGATGCTAGAAACATGGCTTTCAAATGAAAGATTGCTATCGAACAGCACACCTAGGTTCCTGACTGATGAAGAAGAATAGTGAGGAACTAGCTGGTTTGAGAGAAGGCGGGAGAGGGAGGCTGGAAGGGAACACACCAACAACACTCCCTCGAGGATGGACGATGTTGCCGGCTCACGCACTTGGTCAGAGGATGTTTCGCAGCGGGCTCAGGCAGTATTTCCGTATAGCGGGGTGACGGCTGGCTGGTCTCTCGTTCGGGAGTGGGGCTGGTGATATCCTCCTCTGAGGTGCTGACGGAGAAAAACAGTCCATTATTCTCCAGCACCCACTCCACACAAATGGTGAAATCTTCTTTGGGACCGTTCGCTGGCAGGCGTGCCTCACACCGCTCGCTTAAGCTGGAGATGTAGAAAACACAGAGCAAGCAGTCCGGGAAGTGGGTAAGGCACACCAGATCGAGAAAGTCCCTGGTATGGTCTTCCAGCGAATGGTCCATCTGCTCCAGGCACAGGAGTTGGACAGCTGACAAGGCCATTCCTGGAGAGGGAACAAAAAATAAATAAATAAACAAAGAAAGAAAAATGGCGCTTACAAATACTTCAGTTTTTCGGTCTGCTATACTGTTACAGTGTGCTATACTAATGAGGTGCACGACGAGGAGTAAAGTCCAAACAGAGTCTTTTTAATAATAAACAATACAAGAAACCAAAACAATCCAGGAACGAGGGGTAGCAAACACACAGATAAAATAATAGCAGACAAAGAATCAGGGGGGGAACACAGGCTTTAAGTACTCAAAGTGATCAAGGGGAAACAGTTCCCTGATTAGTTAATTAGCTCACCTGTTTCTAAGAAAACTAGGTCAACGTAACTGTTACGGTCTAAAATGGTCTAGGGAAGACTGCAACAGAACTAAAAATGGTTGATGGTGAGGCACTGTGCGACAGCAGAGAAAACGTCTCCAGACCCAGAAAAAAAAAAAAAAAAGGTACAATAACCCACACAGCCACGGTAGTTCAGCAAAAAGAGAAGTTTTTATTTACCATCTAAACAGGAGTGACATTGAAGGGGGTATTAACTTCAGAAGGAGGCAAGGCCAAAATAACAAACATAAAGGAGCTAACTGTGTAAACCAACTGACTAAGCTTCAAAGAAAAGACGACAAAATACAGCAGATTTAAACTAACTCCCTAAACTAACATAACCAGGAGAAAATAAGTAATACAAAACAAAATGGCACCCAACTTCCTACTGAACCCAAAACAAAAAGACATAAATTAAAGCTTAAGATTTAATATGGGCTACTGAAGTTAACACTCACTTCTCTGTAGATTAAGGATCAGTCTTAGCTGTAATCAACGAAACCAACAGCAGAAACTCTACTTCAACAATCTCAACACAATTGAGATAAAGGTACACCAAAGCACCAATTAGGGCTTCACAATAAAGTCTGAAGTCTAGAGAGGAGTTCTCAGCCGTCGCACACCATCCAGCCACCACCAACTGCTGGTCTGAGTAGCAGCTGAAGTTTAAATACTCGCTCTCCTCTCCCATTTTCCAATCACTGCAGGGCTCTTAATTAGCCTCAGGTGGGAGATACAGGTTCTGCAGGGAGAGAGAGAAAACAAGACACGGGGTTCACACAACAGAACCTTACGGCTCTGGACGTAACAGTAACACTGACATGCCTTGCCTCAGTGTGGATGTTTGCGTTGTAGTTTGCAAGTTTATTTATATAGCACATTTCATACACAAAAGGTAATACAAAATGCGGTCCCACTTTATATTAGGTGGCCTTAACTACTATGTACTTGCATCAAAAAATAAGTACAGTGTACTTAGTGTTCATAATATATTGCAAAACCCTTTTGCTGCTATTGAGGTGGGATATGGGTAAGGTTAGGGACAGGTTAAGTGGTATAGGGAGGTTTATGTGTAACTATAAATGTAATTACAGAAATTAATTACAGATGTAATTACATATAGGTATTTTTAAAAATATAAGTACAATGTAAAAACATGCATGTACACAATAAGTGCATTGTACTGAATGATTAATTTAAATGTAAGTACATAGTAGTTAAGGCCACCTAATATAAAGTGGGACCCAAAATGCTTTACATAAAATTAATATTCATAAAAACAAACATAAAAATAAAACCAAGGAATTGAAATAGAAAAATTGATTTGAAATCAAATTCAGCATCATCTAGACACACTGCCTGTCGGAACAGAAGCAAATATGGAGGTGGGCGATGAGCTGGAGAAGGCCAGGCAATGGGGAAGGGACAAAGTTCGTGGGGCCAGGGTGGAGTTGATGGAGCCCGAAGCAGGAGGAGCCAGGTGGCAATCCAGAGGCCAGCCAGGATGGCGGAGTTGACGGCCGGAGGAGCCATGGTGGAGAAGGGGCCGACTGATGGAGACTGAGCTGCTGGAGGTGGAGATCCAGGTGGAACGGAGCAGAAGGGCGGGGATCCGGAAGACCGCGGTGGAGCCGGTGCGACTGAGAATGAAGGTGGAGCTGGAGGGAAAAAGGAGCCTGACAGAGCCAGAGGGATGGATTGACGAGACAAAGCCAGAGGAGTGGAATCCCGAGGTGGCAGATGGTCGACGACTGACCAAGACGGAGCCGGAGGGACGAAGGAGCCCAGTGGAACCAGTGGGATGACAGGCAACGGTGGAGACGAGGGAGCTAGGAGCCAGGAGCCGAGGCGGAGCAGATGGGTCAGAGGACTGAAGTGTAGTCCAAGGCTCGGAGGCTGGAAGTGGAGACAGGGGATCCGCATGTCTGGGCGGAGCTGTAGACTGGAAGTCCCGAGGCGGCGAAACAGAGCAAATGGCAGTTGCTGACTGAGGGGGAGCTGAGGGACTGACAGGCATCAGCGGAACTGGAGGCGAGGAACTAGCTGGTTTGAGAGGAGGCGGGAGAGGGAGGCTGGGAGGGAACACAGGAGGACTTGAGCTGGACGGAACCAGAGGAGACACAGGACATTCAGAAGCACAGGGTAGTACTTCTCCAAACCAGTCTATCAGGTCCATCTGGAAGATGTCCATTAGTTCCTCTTTATAACTCCCAGAAACCAGATGCAGCTCATCCTCAGTCGTAGGAGTGTGGGCGGGGCTTCCCTCCAAGTCCTCGTACACCAACAAAACTCCCTCGAAGATGGACGATGTTTCCGGCTCACGCACTTGGTCAGAGGATGTTTCGCAGCAGGCTCAGGCAGTATCTCCGTATAGCGGGGTGACGGCTGGCTGGTCTCTCGTTTGGGAGTGGGGCTGGTGATATCCTCCTCTGAGGGGCTGATGGAGAAAAACAGTCCATTATTCTCCAGCACCCACTCCACACAAAGGGTGAAATCTTCTTTGGGACCGTTCGCTGGCAGGCGTGCCTTACACCGCTCGCTTAAGCTGGAGATGTAGAAAACAGAGCAAGCAGTCCGGGAAGTGGGTAAAGCATGCCAGATCGAGAAAGTCCCTGGTATGGTCCTCCAGCAAATGGTCCATCTGCTCCAGGCACAGGAGCTGGACAGCTGACAAGGCCATTCCTGGAGAGGGAACAAAAACCAATAAATAAATAAATAAATAGAAAGAAAAATGCCGCTTACTAAAACTTCAGTTTTTCGGTCTGCTATACTGTTATGGTGTGCTATACTAATGAGGTGCACGATGAGGAGTAAAGTCCAAATAGACTCTTTTTAATAATAAACCATACAAGAAACAGAAACAATCCAGGAACGAGGGGTAGCAAACACAAAGATGAAATAATTGCAGACAAAGAATCAGGGGGGAACACAGGCTTTAAATACTCAAAGTGATCAAGGGGAAACAGAAACAGGTGAGCTAATTAACTAATCAGGGAACTAAGAAAACTAGGTCAACGTAACACTGACATGCCTTGCCTCAGTGTGGATGTTTGCGTTGTAGTTTGCAAGTTTATTTATATAGCACATTTCATACACAATGGTAATACAAAGTGCTTTACATAAAATTAATATTCATAAAAACAAACAAAAATAAAACCAAGGAATTGAAATTGAAAAATTGATTTGAAATATTAAATCAGTTAAGAATACATAAAATAAAGTGCACTAAGAACAGAAGAAAGAAAAAAAACAGGCTAGTTCTGATTTATTTTTTTTTAAAAAACAGTTTGACAGTAGGTTTAAATGTAAACTACAAACTCAAAGGTGATGCATAGAGATAAAATTTCAAGGTATTTAAGAGAAGGAAACCTGTTCAAGGTGAACTTGTGAAAGAGAAGAGGGCATCAGTGTCTCGTTGAACCAAAGTCTATAAATGACCTTGATGCCTTGAGACTTATTCAGACAAATACCAAAGTACTCAATGTTAAGGATAACACATCCAACTGAAAGATCCCAGCTAACCTGCAGAAAATTACATGCGAGGTAAAAATAGATCTGAAGTGCAAAATTTGCTTAAACAGAAAGTTATTATTTCAGAAAGCAAACATGCTGGTTTGGTCTGGGGAAAAAAAAAGTTAAAATCATGTCCTCTGGTACAATCAAGGTCTCAGTCCAGCAAAAGATGAGCTGACAGCAGCTTCAGATCTGAGACTATGGAGGTGCCAAACCGCTGTACACACATGTTGGCGGAGAGCAGTGAGTTACACACACATGCACTTAAACACACTATAAAAAAAATGCATAACTTGCATCAAAAACACATTTACTCTTATGAATTCCAATTTGTACAGTCACCACAACATTGAGGATGTTATATATCAAGGCTTTAACAAAAGATACTGCTTTACTCCGATTAAATCACATTCACAGCAATGCTTTGCAACCACTGCATTTGGTCAGCATCCACAAATTTAAACCATTGTTTATGCACTGCTCAGAACCAAATAAATACACAAATAAATCTATACAAGCTTTGTGTGGGTGAATTTCTGAATGTTACTCACTCATTTAAAGCAATAAAAGAGCATTTGAAATTGCAATTAACAATTAATCCTCAAGCACTCCGATCGTTTGTGAATAAAATAAGAATCAAGTTCCTTCAGTTCATGTCAGCACTGAGTCTTACCTGAAATTGACAAAAAATAAAATAAAATACAATGGTGATAAACTGAAACACAGTTATGGAAATATGCATTCACAACACACGCTGAATACTTTCCTCTGAGGCGATTTCGCTTGATGAAGCTCTTAACATCTGTGTCACACTCAAACTGCGCGTGCAGACAAAAACTCACCTGCCTGTAGCTTTTTAGCAACCCTTAGACCTTGATTAGCTGGTTCAGGTATAACTGTTCAGATTATTATTCAAACCAATGATAGTTACATATCTGATTTTTGGGTGGGTTTCCAAACAGCTACGATGAATTATCCTACTTAATAAAATAAGGCAGCCACAAAACTCTTTTTCTGAACTTATATTCCTTTCAATTGAAATGATAGTAGAAAAGTAATACATATTTTGCACCAAACACAATATCAACCAAACACCCTTTGCTCATCGGAGATCAAAATCTGCCCCATCTCGATCACACTATGAATAAAGTTATTTTGTGTGAAAGCATTATATGTGCAAAAAAAACAAAGAGAACAGTCTTATCTGTAATTATGTTAGTTACTGAAGGAGTTCAATGGAGATAACTGAAGTCAACGTTGTCCTTGAAGCATGGTTATAATCCGTATTGTAGAGCGTCAAAGCAGTCCTTACAACAAACCCACGGCAGGGCACCAAACAGGCCGACTTTAGTCCTTGCCACCGCCAGCAAACGAAGATCCAAGTTCACTCCACATCATTGACATATGCTTTAAGCATAATGAAAAAGACCCTTCTACCAACAGAAAATTACCTCAATTATTAACCAATTAACCACAGGAAAAAAGATACCAAAGAGGGTTGCTTTACAAAATGGCTAATCAAAAATAACTTAAAATAAATGGATGTAACAAAAGTAACCATACTCACAGTTGAGAATAAAACAAATGTTTCTCAACAAGGGCCTTCCCCAAACGCAGTAAACCAGCCCAAACGCTGCTACTCTGCACATTGGCACACTACCAAATGGTAGCCATGCTTTCTTCTTCCATTAAACTACTACATTTATCCATACTCACAAAAAAGGTTAAGACTGCCCCCTACAAGTGAGGAATAAAACTGCAGCTGCACTCAACTAGTAACAGCCTGAAGACTGTTACACAGGTGTGTTTGATTAGGGTTGCAGCTGAACTCTGCAGGACTGAGCCACCACTGGGTTAGATGTTTCAGTACCATTAAAATCAGTTATACAAGCAAGATAAATAATTAAAAGAATAAAGTACAAACAAACATTGAAATTTTCACTGTGAGTGAGAATTTTTTTTTAATCTCCAATAGGTTATTCACTTTCCAACCTCCATTTTAAACCGACAATCCTGTGAAACTTCAGCTTGTGAGCATTTATACTCATGGGCACAACCATTGAGGGGGATGCAAGCGACCAGGAATTACATTCATCAAATAACAAAATCTCAGGTTTATAAACTTTTTGTACATGCATTAATCCACAAATTATTGAACAGACATTTATGCATAGTTCCAGTAATTACATTTTAAAACAAATCCATTTTACCATCTTAATATTAATCAAGGGTTTTAAAAACCACGATGCTTTAGTCAAATAAATGCACATCAATGCCTTGCAACCACTGTATTTGGTCTGTATCCACAGTGTAACCCATTAAGATTCAGCAAAGTTCAGAATTAAATTAATGCTACTCACCCATTTTCAGCAACAGCGAAGCATCTGAGAAAGCGATTCTTAATCCTCAGATTCACAGATCGTTTGTGAATAAAAATAAGATTCAAATACATTCAAAATGTGGCAGCATCGAGTCTTAACAGGGAAAAGCAAAAAGATACTATAGTGATGAACTAAGATTAGATTAGATTAGATTCAACTTTATTGTCATTACACAAGTACAGGTACAGGGCAACGAAATGCAGTTTAGGTCTAACCAGAAGTGCAATAGCAGCAAGTGCAGTATATACAATGGTTGAATAAGTGCAGGACAAGGATATGTACTGAATATTTGTATAAATATATATAGAAAGATGGTTATTAATATAAACAGAATTTACAGGTGAATATGTATAGTGAATAAATATACAGATGGCTATTACTATAAACAGAATTTACAGGTGATATGTACTATCAATATAATATATATACAGATGACTATTACTATAAATAAGGTGTAAAAGTGCAGTGGAAGTGATTGCATATTACAATTAGACATACGGTGCAAAATGTTAATGTAAACATTGATAATCTAAACAACAGTCGGCGGTGCAAATGAGCATGGTCCAATTTAGGTATGGTAGTGCAAGATACAAAAGTAAACAGTTGTTACTGTAATAAAATTTACATTCAGTAGTGCAAATAAGGCAGATGTGAGGTAGGAGAGAAGAGTTAATAATATATGAGGAAGTGGATCAACGGGGGTTAGAGTTCAGTAAAGAGACAGCTCTGGGGAAGAAACTGTTCTTTAATCTGCTGGTCCTGGTCCGGAGGCACCTGAAACGCCTGCCGGAGGGCAGGAGAGAAAACAGTCTGTGGGCTGGGTGAGAGGAGTCCTTAAGGATGCTGCGAGCTCGATGCAGACAGCGTTTCCTCTGGATGTGCTCGATGGCAGGTAGTGGAGTCCCTGTGATGCGCTGGGCAGTTTTCACCACCCGCTGCAGTGCCTTGCGCTCCGCAACAGAGCAGCTCCCATACCATACTGTGACACAGTTGGTCAGGATGCTTTCTATTGCGCAGCGATAGAAGTTCACCAGGATAGCAGAGGAGAGCTGATTCTTCCTCAGTGTCCTCAGAAAGAAGAGGCGCTGGTGAGCCTTCTTGACTAGGCTGGAGGTGTTGGTTGTCCACGACATGTCCGCCGAGATGTGGATCCCCAGGAACTTGAAACTGGAGACACGCTCAACAGCCATTCCATTGATGTGGATGGTGTCGTGTGTGCCTCTTGACTCCTTCCTGAAGTCCACGATGAGCTCCTTCGTTTTGGTGGTGTTGAGGAGCAGGTTATTTTCAGTGCACCATGTGGCCAGGTGCCGGATCTCCTCCCTATAGGCAGTCTCATCGTTGTTACTGATGAGGCCAATCACCGTGGTGTCGTCTGCAAACTTGACGATGGAATTAGATCCATACACAGGCTTGCAGTCGGAGGTGAAGAGGGAGTAGAGAAACGAGCTTAGCACACAGCCCTGTGGTACACCAGTGTTAAGTGTGATGGATGTGGAGCAGGTGAATCCTGATCGAACATTCTGGGGTCTGTTGGTCAGGAAGTCCAAAATCCAGTTGCACATTGAGGTGTTGATGCCCAGGTCTCCAAGTTTGGCTATTAACTTTGTTGGGATGACAGTGTTGAATGCTGAGGTGAAGTCAACAAACAGCATACGTGCATAAGTGTTCTTATTGTCCAGGTGAGTGAGCACAGAGTGCGGAGCCATGGAAACTGCGTCCTCTGTGCTCCTATTGCTACGGTAGGCAAACTGGTGTGAGTCCAATGTGGATGGTAGAGAGTCTTTTAGGTGTTCCAGGACCAGCCGCTCAAAGCACTTCATGACGATGGGTGTGAGTGCTACAGGGCGGTAGTCATTAGGGCACCTCGGACTAGAGTGTTTTGGCACTGGCACAATGGAAGTGCATTTAAAGCATGTTGGTACGACTGCTTGGGCAAAAGACAGGTTGAAAATGTCTGTAAAAACCCCAGCGAGCTGCTCCGCACATGCCCTGAGAACACGACCAGGGATGTTGTCTGGTCCAGCAGCCTTGTGCACGCTGATCCGGCTCAGTGCCTTGCAGACATCTGTGGAGGAGAGTATGATTGGTGGGTGGTCAGCTGAGGGATTGAGCTTGGTGGCAGTTTCTCTGTTGTCTCTTTCAAAGCGAGCATAAAAGTAATTTAGCTCGTTCAGGAAGTTGACATCAGTGGCTGCGGGGGTGGAGTGGGTGGGTTTGTAGTCACTGATGGCCTGAATGCCCTGCCACATGCGTCGAGGGTCAGAGTTGGAAAAGTGTCCCTCTATCTTTAGCTTGTAGCAGTGCTTGGCCTTTTTGATGCCCCTCTTCAGGTTTGCTCTGGATGTGCTGTAGGCTTGTGCATCTCCTGATCTGAAGGCAGTGTTGCGTGACTTCAACAGGAGTCGCACTTCCTTGTTCATCCAAGGCTTCTGATTTGGATATGTGGTGATCTGTTTCTGGGTTGTAACACTGTCAATGGTGATATTGATATGATCCAATACAGAGGAGGTGTAAGAGTCAATGTCTGTGTGAGCGCCACTGGTGGCTTGAGAAGCAAACATACTCCAGTCTGTGTGTAGAAACCTTTCCTGGAGTGTGGAATCTGCCCCCGCAGGCCACACCTTGATGGTCTTCACTGATGGCTTCACACGGTTGATGAGGGGTGCATATTTGGGGGTGAGGAACAAAGAAAGGTGATCTGACTGTCCCAGGTGGGGGAGGGGTGTCGCAGCGTAAGCTCCAGCCATGTTTGTGTAAACATGGTCTAAGGTTTTGTTTCCTCTGGTGTGACAGGAAACATGCTGGTGAAACTTGGGTAGCACTGACTTTAAGTTTGAGTTATTAAAGTCACCTGCAACAATAAAAGCCGCTTCCGGGTGATCAGTCTGTTGTTTACTGATGGCTGCGTGAAGTTCTTTCATAGCAAGCTTGGCATCAGCATCCGGGGGAATATAGGCTGCAGTTATAATGGTGGAGGTGAACTCCCGCGGTAGATAAAACGGTCTACATTTAACCATGAGAAACTCAAGGTTAGCTGAACAATGACTCCCAACAATAGCAGAGTTTGTGCACCAAGCTTTGTTAATGTAAATGCACAATCCACCACCTCTGGTCTTACCGGAGCCATCTAATGTTCTATCCGCCCGGAGTGTGTGGCGTCCCGCTAGCTCAATAGCGGTGTCCGGTATTCTGCTGTTTAACCAGGTTTCCGTGAAGATTAAGACGTTACAGTTCAAAAGTTTCTTGCTGTGTGTGATGCTGAGTCGAATCTCCTCCATTTTGTTCACTAGCGACCATACATTGGCAAGGAAAATGCTGGGTAAAGAGAGCCGGTGTGGTGTTAGCCTTAGCTTAGCTCTTAGTCCTCCGCGCTTCCCCCGCCTTTGTTTATGATCTCGACGCCGCCTGCGAGCACTTCCGCCCGGCCGGGTAGGGTGCATAGCCTCGGGTGTCCTAGCGATCTCAGGAAGGAGTCGAAGATTGTCCATAAAAGTGTCGGAAATTCGCAAACCGATATCCAAAAGCTCACAACGGGTGTACGATGTAAAGGCACAACTGTTCTGCACGAACAGACCCGAGATGAGTAAGAAAAATACCGCAAAATTGCAAAATCTGGAGAGACCCAGAGCCTCGCGATGTACTCGCGCCGCCATCTTGGGAACATATCGATCGTATATCGAACATATCGAACTAAAATGCAAATATGGAAATTTATACATTCAGAATACTTATTACAACTGAACAATTACTTTCCTCTGAAGCGGTTTCTCTTGGCTCAGCTCTTAATATCCGGGTCACACAGGCAAACTGTGCTCAATAATAAGAATTTATTCAAACTCAATATGCACCATTACCATTAAAAACACAAATAAGCAAGATAAATTAACTTCAAGATAAAATACAACAGAAAAATAAACAGCATTTTCTTTATATAAAAAATTTTTTAAATTAAATTTAAATATTCAGCAGGTAATTTACTCTCCAACTACTATTTCAGTCTGACAGTTCCGCACAAGCTCAGCTGGTGGACATTTATACTCATGGCCACAACCATTGACAGGGCAAACAACCAGGAATTAAATTCACCAAACAACCACATCTAGACGCCCAAACCCAAGCTGATAAGATTTTGTACATGCTCTAATCCACGAATTATTGCTATTCAACAGTAATTTATAGATATTTCACCATTGCACAGCCATTCAATTTTAAAACAAAAACAGTCCCCTTCACTTGGTTTCTCCCATATCCCATGATGCACCACAGCACAGACACAAAAGTTGATTACAGGAGTTTAGTGATGGCGAAGTGAAGCATTCTGAACCAGTGAAGCTTTCAACCCAATTGTATCAGAAAAAGGTTCATTAATCAAAGCTTTTTAAAAAGGTTCATGCTGTGGCCATGTTATGGTCATAAAAATGAATAACACCTTCCAAAGTGCTGTGTTCCATTACAGCTGCTGGTTTCACATCTGGTTCTACAACTGATTCCTTGGTTTAACTTATTGTATAAAAATAATGGCCATTGTTAAAGTCATTCCTTTGTGTCGGTGTGCTGCCACTGTGATCTGTCTATGTTATCTCTGCCTCAGCCCTTAGACTTATTTCATGGGCAAAGTTCATTTGACCATAATATATAAATTACAATAAAAAGAAAACAATGCTAATGCATTATAATGCATTGTAATGTAAAGGAAACGGCGCTGAGGTTCACGTCGTGTGAACCAGATACTGAAGCAGTCACGTGGTTTTCAGGCGAATGAAGCTTCGGACATCATAGATCACGTGCTTTTGGCAAAACGAATCAAGCTCCGATACAGCACTTCAATGTGAAATATGTGGGGGGTTTTTATACAAGCTTCGGAGCTTCGGTGTTCAACATAACATCACTACAGGAGTCCCTCTGGTTTCTCTCTCTCTATCACACTTCTTGCGATGTTCTTCAATTGTGAGTCACTTTGTGTAAAAGCATCTGCTCAGTGAATAAATGTAATTAGTGCATTTAGTGTAGAATGTTTCATTATACGCAGGAAAGTTGAGGAAAATTAAACAGGTGTGCTAAAACGAATTTGTCTTAAAATACAGTATTCTAGACATGGGAAGTGACTGTGGAGAATTGCTTCTGATTAGTAATAAAAGGATATACGCTTAAGACAGAGGTGAGTGTGACCAAACAGAAAAAAAGTAACCTAATTTTTATGCATTTGTTAAAATAATATGTGTGTTCAGTGACTTCTGACCTGTTGCTAATAAACATTCATGCATACAAAACCTTGGGAGTCATGCCTGGTCTCATTCTTGAGCTCAGGTTGGTTGAATCCGTGATAGTGGCTGCTTGGAAGGACACCTTAAGTCACACTGTAACCCTAACCTTAACCAAAATTTAACCAACTTTGGATCGGACTGCAGAGAATTGCTTGGGAACGTGAGATCATCAGTAGGTTCTTGTTGCTCAAATTACAACATAGCAAAGCCATGGTCATGGGGAAAACATGAACTGATAAAAATATTTAAAATAAGTCACTTCACAGCATCTGCCAAAATATAAATGTTAATATTGTTACCGGTATTATTTATTAGGGGCCAAGCCCAGAATGGGCTGTAGGCCCTATTGTAATTGTATGATTTTATTTTCATCCAATGGGAGTCTATGGCAGCCCTATGAAGGGAACATAGGAAAATGATTAAATTTGGCGCACTTGTAGTGATGGCTAAGAATAGTGATCTGACGAACTTTGGGGTCTCTAGGACCAACTCTATAGCGCCACCACCAGTTCAAAAATTCAACATTAAAATGGTAATAACTCCTGGAACTCTAATTCTAGAAAAATGAAACTTTGTACACCTGATTACTCTCTTCATGCTGATCACATTCAATAGCTTACATTAAGACTCTACCCATTACAGTTGTGGCCATTTTAAAAAGTACAGTATTCTTTGTTTTCGCTACTCCCCCTTCAAAATCTGTCCAATTCTTCCCAAAATTGGCTCAGATGATCTTTGGACTGAGCCACACAGAAATGACTGAACAGATTTTGTTTATTAGTATTTCTTCAAAAGTTATGATGATGTTAACTTAACAGTCGACCCAAAATTGGTTCAGAGGCTGTATCTCGGCCAAACTTTGATCAATCGAAATTAAACTTGGTTCGCTTCATCAATACCATGATCTGAGGATCCATGCCAAAGTTGGGAACAGCGCCACCTATGGGTTGTGACATACCAACAATTCACATTTTCGCTTATAACTTTTGAACTGTCAGTCATAATATTTGTGTCCATGGATTCCTTGGGTCTGATCTGTTCATTATGTCTGTCATGTGACAAATAAAAGAAAGACTTTGAAGGTAAAGTAATTATTTATGTTCCCCATAAAGTATATTTGGCTGCATTATAATGATTTCCTAATTTGGAATATGATCAAGATTGTGTAGGTGGATGTGTTCAGGGAATTTGGCTGGTAAAATGTAATATTTAACACCACTTAAATGATTGAAATGACTTGAATAAAGATTTGTTCATTGTGATGAACGAGATCAAAGGAAAGAGTCAGTAAGATCCGAACTAATCCGAACAACCGAAGATCACTAATATGGGGCCCTCTTGGGTAAGACATAAGCATTCTGGATAAAACATGAGCAAACATAATCAGTCCTATATAGGCTGACTACATGGGCCCTAGGCTGTACACAAATAGGTACAGATTGGGCAGTGTGTTTGGGATCTATGTGAGTACATTATCGAGTTTATTCTCCTGAGAAACAAGCGCGTCACCATCTTCATAATATTGTCTTTGAACTTGCGTGGTAGCTCTGTATACTTCTATGGCATTGCTGTCTAAGTTATTTAGCTGGTAAAGTGGCTTTATGTATTGTAGAGTTAACGAAAGTTATCCTAAACATTGTAATGTTTAAAGCAAATGTCTTGACAAATGTCAGTAGACCAGGACTATTTTAAAACAAGCGGTTCATTTACAAATCTCTCTGATCACAGAAGATGGCAAACGCAGCACTAAAAAGGGGCGGGCCTACATAAGGTGAAAAGGCAACTCCAGACCTGGAGGGCCGGTGTATAGCATACTTTAATTTCAACAAACACACCTGTCTCTAATTCACAAATAATTTTGAACGCTGTGATTAGCTTGTTTGGTGTGTTTGGTAAGAGATAGAACTAAACTCAACAGTACATTTAAAATTGTTGGAAGAGTTCATGATCGAGTCAGGAGTTGAAGAGCCCTGGAATATACAAATTAAATTAAACCCAGTGTGCCATCAGCAATGGCCTGCAAAGCACATACTTATCTCCATATAGTTATTTCAAAATCTAAATGGTTCAAAATATCCAGAAAATGGTCATTGTGCAATATGAAGAACGGGTTACAGAAGGCTAATTATCTATCAAAATAACGGGATTATAGTGGCTTTGAGATGAAGAACTCAAACCCCTAGCAACAGCTGCCTGATTCCACAGAAGTACTCCAGAGTTTTATGGTCAGTTGGTTAGTAACAGATAATGAAATTGCCCAAGCGAAGAAAGATAGAATGGAAATTCATGTTTCTGATGGGAAAATCCAATGTAAATCCAGAAATTGTATTTGCAGCATGATACAGGAGTTCAGAATAAAGTGCCCTTTCTTTCAGTTAGCATATTGTGTTTTGTCTTGAGTTTTCTTTTTGGACCAACAGTACAGACTTTTCTTTTCAGTCTAGTCGGCACATGACCGACCTTCAAAGTTGAAATATGATTGAAATAATGTCAGTTGCTGTTTTAACTTTGACGCAATGTTGATATAAAATTTATTGCCAAATCATTGAAAAATGATTTTAACAAAAAAAAAAATTACAACAAAAAAGACAATTAAAATATCTGTTGAATCAATGTCATATCATTAACAAGAAATATCTACCTTGAATTATTATGATCATTAATATTTTATTTATTAGCATTTTATGATATTTTGATCAAAACACCTCTTCAAAAATACAAATGTAAATGTACACATATAATTATTGTCATTAGTAACAATAATTATAATGGATGCAATTTTAATCTCAAAAGAGCATTGAGATTTTGTGTGGATTTACAATTTTGTGTGTGTGCCTACAGTTTACCATGCATTATTGAACTTTTATTCATACAATGTCTTCAGAACACTATTTTACCGATTTATCAAATAATACAGCCAAAAAAAAAAAAAAAATCTTTACTTTCGTTACCACTCTGAAACAATTGCAATTGGTTGTTTCACCTGGTTGCTTTCATCATGATTGGTTAATCTTACTGTCATCCACGAAACTGGCCAATGACAAAAGTGTGCGCCTTCTTACTAGTAAATTTGAAAATACGTCAGTTTGGTGATGTGTTTGACTGTGAGATTACTCGGTCAGTTCCGGTTATGTGCCTGTTAAAGTCTTATTTTAAACTAATTTGAGTTGTGGCATGACAATGGAGAACAGAAGCTGGAGTGTGAACACAGAGGAAGGAGCAGACTGGATGTGGTCCTGCAAACATGGCGATATCAGGCAACAAAACATTTTTCAGTCAAACCATAGTAAAGTTATGTTTTGTGTCCATAATTTATGTGAGAGTCTAAAATTGCGATTAGCGCTGGCTAGTAAATTATGTATGTCAATGCAGCGTCTGAGTTTGCTTTGTGTTTGTATTAATGTCAGCTAAGTTAGTTTAAAACTCAAACTCGTGAAAAGTAAAGGACCATAGGAATTAGTAAAGTGAATGAGAAAACAATTTACACTCAGAAACACTGAAATCTAAAGGATAGTTGAGAAATGTTATATTTGTTGTGTCGATGACCGTTTCTGAGTAATTTTTTTTTCTTTACACCTCTTCAAATACTGATAACAGCTAATGATAAGATACTGGTTTACATTTTAAGTGAAGCACGTTTTTCAGGGAAAACAGGCACCCAACACAGAGACTACAGTAAGATGTTATTCAGTTTTAACCGTTTCTAGACCTCACATTGGGATTAATATCTGTAGTATTAAGTATGATTCTAATCATTATAAGTACATTTGTAAGACATTTTCCCACTGGTGATAGAAAATGTGAGTAACTTTTTTCCCCTCCTGTTGTCTTTCTTCCTCTGAGGTGGCACAAAGAAAGAGAAATAGAACTTGTCACCATCAGCAGTCCTTTATTTCATTCACTGGGGAACATCACAATCTTCAGATGTGTTTTATCAGGATAAATGCAGCTGCAGGGGAAATTATTTGAAGGTAGGTTTGATTGTGGTGTACAAATTGCCTTTTTTTTAAGCTACAGTTGTGTTTACCTTGCTATGATATCTATGGAAAGGCCCATTTTTGTGAATCCTCTTTGTCTTTCTTTTGGGGATTCACATTTTTCTGATGAGATTGTCATGCATTAGGTTTATGTTTAAATTTTCAATCATTACTAACAGTTTCAAAGCTGACAATTTATGTTGTCTAAATGGCGCATAATGTCAAGTCAAGTCACCTTTATTTATATAGCGCTTTTACCAATACAGATTGTGTCAAAGCACTTAACAGTATCAAATTGGGGGACAGAGTGTCAGTAATATATAATAAGATTAAACATTTAATTTTCAGTTAAAGGCATTTCATTATTGAATTCAGAGATGTCATTGTCTAGCTCAGTTTAGTTTAAATAGTATAGGAGCAATCAAATCGGCGATAATCGCTAGAAATGAGGTGTCCCCAACTGAGCAAGCCAGAGGCGACAGCGATAATGGCAAATGGCAGTACAATTTAAACACATTTTGTTTAAGATTGTTTAAAGGAATGGTTTAAAAAAATATATAATAAAAAAATCATTCTTTTTAAGGACTTGTCACCCCCATCCTACTCCAGATTCATCAAGGATCCAGCTGAAGCCCCGTTCACACTACAAGCGACATGCAACGACAAAGCAACACGATCCCATTCATTTCAATGGAGAGCTGGCGATTTCCGGTGACAAAGGCCGTTGGCGACTGGATGGGACGTGTCCAGCGACGCAACAAAGTTCAGAATCATTCAACTTTATGCAAATGAAGAGCGACTTTCGGGAGCAATAGCCAATAGGGAAGAAGACGGTAGAGCTCATGTGATCGTTCTCCTCTCAGCCGTAGATAAACATACACAATGGAAAAAAGTAGGCTCTGCTTTTCATTCATGTTCTGTAGAGGTTCGGGACTTTCGTCACCTTTAGGGAACTTTTAGGGAACGTTGCGCAAGGTTGAGAGAACGTCCCCTACTACGTGGGGGGTTAGGAGAGGCAAAGAAAATACAACAAGTAAGCTATCCCTAGCATATACAGGTGCTGGTCATATAATTAGAATATCATCAAAAAGTTGATTTATTTCACTAATTCCATTCAAAAAGTGAAACTTGTATATTATATTCATTCATTACACACAGACTGATATATTTCAAATGTTTATTTTTTTTAAATTTTGATGATTATAACTGACAACTAAGGAAAATCCCAAATTCAGTATCTCAGAAAATTACAATATTACTTAAGACCAATACAAAGAAAGGATTTTTAGAAATCTGAAAAGTATGAAAATGAAAAGTATGAGCATGTACAGCACTCAATACTTAGTTGGGGCTCCTTTTGCCTGAATTACTGCAGCAATGCGGCGTGGCATGGAGTTGATCAGTCTGTGGCACTGCTCAGGTGTTATGAGAGCCCAGGTTGCTCTGATAGTGGCCTTCAGCTCTTCTGCATTGTTGGGTCTGGTGTCTTTCATCTTCCTCTTGACAATACCCCATAGATTCTCTCTGGGGTTCAGGTCAAGCGCATTTGCTGGCCAATCAAGCACAGTAACACTATGGTCATTGAACCAGCTTTTGGTACCTTTGGCAGTGTGGGCAGGTGCCAAGTCCTGCTGGAAAATGAAATCTGCATCTCCATAAAGCTTGTCAACAGAAGGAAGCATGAAGTGCTCTAAAATTTCCTGGTAGATGGCTGTGTTGACTGTGGACATCAGAAAACATAGTGGACCAACACCAGCAGATGACATGGCAGCCCAAATCATCACTGACTGTGGAAACTTCACACTGGACTTCAAGCAACATGGATTCTGTGCCTCTCCACTCTTCCTCCAGACTCTGGGACCTTGATTTCCAAATGAAATGCAAAATTTACTTTCATCTGACCACTGAGCAACAGTCCAGTTCTTTTTCTCCACAGCCCAGGTAAGATGCTTCTGACGTTGTCTCTGGTTCAGAAGTGGCTTGGTAGCCCTTTTCCTGAAGACGTCTGAGCGTGGTGACTCTTGATGCACTGACTCCAGCTTCAGTTCTCTCCTTGTGAAGCTCTCACAAGTGTTTGAATCAGCTTTGCTTGACAGTATTCTCAAGCTTGCGGTCATCCCTGTTGCTTGTGCACCTTTTCCTACCCAAATTCTTCCTTCCAGTCAACTTTGCATTTAATATGCTGTGATACAGCACTCTGTAAACAGCCACACCTTTCAGTAATGACCCTCTGTGACTTACCCTCTTTGTGGAGGGCGTCAATGTTCGTCTTCTGGATCATTGCCAAGTCAGCAGTCTTCTCCATTATTGTGGTTTCAAAAAACAAGAGATACCCAGAATTTATACTGTAGGGATGGTCATTTATTCAAACTCAAATGTAAATATTCTAATATTTTGAGATACTGATTTTTGACTTTCATGAGCTGTAAGCTCTAATCATCAATATTAAAAGAAATAAACATTTGAAATATATCAGTCTGTGTGTAATGAATGAATATAATATACAAGTTTCACTTTTTGAATGGAATTAGTGAAATAAATCAACTTTTTGATGATATTCTAATTATATGACCAGCACCTGTATATGTAGATGCAGAGAAACCAAGAGTCAGCTTCAGAAACCCTCCTCCTCCACCACAGACTGACACCAGACATTAAGTCAAGTCAAGTCAAGTCAAGTCAAGTCACCTTTATTTATATAGTGCTTTTACCAATACAGATTGTGTCAAAGCACTTAACAGTATCAAATTGGAGGACAGAGTGTCAGTAATATATAATGATAAGATTAAACACTCAATTTTCAGTTAAAGGCATTTCATTATTGAATTCAGAGATGCCATTGTCTAGCTCAGTTTAGTTTAAATAGTATCTGTGCAATCAAATCGGCGATAATAGCTAGAAATTAGGTGTCCCCAACTGAGCAAGCCAGAGGCGACAGCGGCAAGGAACCAAAACTCCCTCTGTGACAGAATGGAGAAAAAAACCTTGGGAGAAACCAGGCTCAGTCGGGGGGCCAGTTCTCCTCTGACCAGACGAAACCCACAGTTCAAAAATTTCAAGTTCTAACAATAGTAGTATTATGTAGTTAGGTATTGTATTATATTTTTAGTTATTTTTTTTAGTTTTAGTGTATTTTAATTGAGGTCTCTGGGGGTCATCTGGGTGTCCTGGTCGACGATCAGGCCTGCAGACATCATCTCTTGGTGCTGATCCACCATCTAATCATAGGAAAGAAACAGACAAATATTAGCGTAGATGCCATTCTACTTACGATGTAACGAGTACATCGTGTGTTATGGGAAGTGTTCCCGGTTCCGGTTGATCTATTTAATGCAGCCTAACAATCCTTTAACGGATTTGAATAATAGAAGCGTATTAGTGTGTTATGTGTACGCCAGGCTAAAGACATGGGTCTTTAATCTAGATTTAAACTGACAGAGTGTGTCTGCCTCCCGAACAGTGTTAGGTAGATTGTTCCAGAGTTTGGGTGCTAAATAGGAAAAGGATCTGCCGCCCGCAGTCGATTTTGATATTCTAGGTATTATCAAACAGCCAGAGTTTTGGGAACGCAGCGGACGTGGCGGACTATAATGCGATAAGAGCTCGCTCAAGTACTGAGGAGCTAAGCCATTCAGGGCTTTATAAGTAATTAACAAGATTTTAAAATCTATCCGATGTTTGATAGGGAGCCAGTGCAGTGTTGACAGAACCAGGCTAATATGGTCATATTTCCTGGTTCTAGTAAGGACTCTAGCTGCTGCATTTTGGACCAACTGTAGTTTGCTGATCAAGCGTGCTGAACAACCACCCAATAAAGCATTACAATAGTCTAGCCTTGAGGTCATAAACGCATGAACTAACATTTCTGCATTTGACGTTGAGAGCATAGGTCGCAATTTAGATATGTTTTTGAGATGAAAAAAACGCAGTTTTGCAGATGCTAGAAACATGGCTTTCAAATGAAAGATTGCTATCGAACAGCACACCTAGGTTCCTGACTGATGAAGAAGAATTGACAGAGCAGCCATCAAGTGTTAGATAATGTTCTAGGTTGTTACATGTGGGGTTTTTAGGTCCGATAATTAACACCTCTGTTTTTTCAGAATTTAGCAGTAAAAAATTACTCGTCATCCAGTTTTTTATATCGACTATGCATTCCGTTAGTTTCTCAATTTGGTGTGTTTCACCGGGCCGCGAAGAAATATAGAGCTGAGTATCATCAGCATAACAGTGAAAGCTAACACCATGTCTCCTGATAATATCTCCAAGGGTAACATGTAAAGCGTGAAAAGTAACGGCCCTAGTACTGAGCCTTGAGGTACTCCATACTGCACTTGTGATCGATATGATACCTCTTCATTCACTGCTACGAACTGATGGCGGTCAGATAAGTACGATTTGAACCATGCTAAGGCGCTTCCACTAATGCCAACAAAGTTTTGTAGTCTATTCAAAAGAATGTTGTGGTCGATAGTGTCGAATGCAGCGCTAAGATCCAGTAGAACTAATAAAGAGATACAACCACGATCAGATGATAGAAGCAGGTCATTTGTAACTCTAATGAGAGCAGTCTCAGTACTATGATACGATCTAAATCCTGACTGGAATTCCTCACAGATATCATTTTTCTCTAGGAAGGAATATAATAGTGAGGATACTACCTTTTCTAGTATCTTTGACAGAAAAGGGAGATTTGAGATCGGTCTGTAATTAACTAGGTATTTGGGGTCAAGTTGTGGTTTTTTAATGAGAGGCTTAATAACAGCTAATTTGAAGCTTTTGGGGACACATCCTAATGACAATGATGAATTAATAATAGCCAAAAGAGGATCTATGACTTCTGGAAGCAGCTCTTTTAGTAGTTTCGATGGAATCGGGTCTAACATACATGTTGTTGGTTTAGATGATTTAACAAGTTTATACAATTCTTCCTCTCCTACAGTAGAGAATGAATGGAATTGTTCCTCAGGGGATCTATAGTGTGCTATCTGATGCGATACTGTAGCTGACGGCTGCAAGGATACAATTTTATCTCTGATAGTATCGATCTTGGAAGTAAAATCTGCACTTCCTTCACCCTCTCAGCTTTCAGCACTGGACGCAAACAGTGCTACTGACACTCTTTGCTCCACTCTAACATCTTGCTTAGACATCTTTGCCCCCTTTCATCCAGACCAGCACGCTCTACCCCCTCTGCCCCTGGCTGTCTGATGTTCTCCGTGAACATCGCACTAAACTAAGGGCTGCAGAGAGGAAATGGCACAAATCAAAAAACTCTACTGACCTTAGTGCGTATCAGTCACTCCTCTCTTCCTTCTCTGCAAACGTATCCACGGCTAAAACGAATTACTACCACAACAAAATCAACAATTGTTCTGACTCTCGCACACTTTTCAAAACTTTCTCTTCTCTTCTCTGTCCTCCTCCCCCTCCTCCTTCATCAACTCTTAAAGCTGATGACTTTGCAATTTTCTTCACAAATAAAACAAAAACCATTAGTGACCAATTCCTCCCACCACAAACTGATAACTTCATACCGACTAATACACACTCCCTCACCTCCTTCTCTCCTCTCTCTGAGACGGAAGTCTCAAAACTCATCCTTTCTAATCATCCCACTACTTGTCCGCTAGATCCTATCCCCACTCACCTCCTTCAGGCCATCTCTTCTTCGGTCATACCTACGCTTACTCACATTATCAACACCTCTCTTCACACTGGTACATTTCCAACAGCTTTTAAGCAGGCTCGGGTAACCCCACTGCTTAAAAAAACCCTCTCTAAATCCAGCACTTTTAGAACACTACAGACCGGTATCCCTTCTGCCATTCATTGCAAAGACACTTGAGCGAGTTGTGTTCAACCAACTCTCTGTGTTTCTTGCACAGAACAATCTTCTGGACAGCAACCAATCGGGCTTCAGAAGCGGCCACTCTACTGAGACTGCCCTACTCTCGGTTACAGCGGCCCTGAGACTTGCAAGAGCGGCTTCCAAATCCTCTGTACTCATCTTATTGGACCTGTCTGCGGCTTTTGACACAGTTAACCATCAGATCCTCCTGTCCACTCTCAGAAAGATGGGCATCTCGGGAACCGCGCTCCTGTGGTTTGAGTCTTACCTCTCAGGTAGGTCCTTCAGGGTATCTTGGAGGGGTGAGGTTTCAGAGTCACAACTTCTTGCTACTGGAGTTCCTCAAGGCTCAGTGCTAGGACCACTTCTCTTCTCCATCTACATGTCGTCATTAGGATCGGTCATTCAGAAGCATGGCTTTTCTTATCACTGCTATGCTGATGACACTCAACTCTACTTCTCATTCCAACCAGATGATCCGACGGTAGCTGCTCGCATTGCAGCCTGTTTGAGCGACATCTCTAACTGGATGAAAGACCATCACCTTCAGCTCAACCTTGCCAAGACAGAACTGCTTGTGTTCTCAGCCAGTCCATCACTTCACAACAACTTCTCTATACAGCTAGGTTCGTCAACCATAACTCCCTCCATGACGGCCAGGAACCTTGGAGTTGTGATCGATGATCAGTTAAGCTTCACAGACCATATTGCTACAACGGCCCGGTCCTGCAGATTTGCCTTATATAACATTAGGAAGATTAGACCCTTCCTGTCGGTGCATGCTGCACAGCTCCTTGTCCAAGCTCTTGTTCTCTCCAGAATGGACTACTGCAATGTTCTCTTGGCGGGCCTTCCCGCATCTACTATCAAGCCTCTGCAACTGATCCAGAATGCAGCAGCCAGAGTGGTCTTTAATGAACCAAAGAAAGCTCATGTTACCCCTCTCTTCATCAGGTTACACTGGCTACCAATAGCCGCTCGCATCAAATTCAAAGCACTGATGTTTGCCTACAAGACAACAACTAGCACTGCACCAATATATCTAAACTCACTTGTTCAAACTTACGCACCCTTCAGAAGCTTGCGGTCTGCAAGTGAACGACGCCTTGTGGTGCCATCACAAAGAGGTACCAAATCTCTCTCACGGACCTTTTCCTGGACTGTGCCCAGCTGGTGGAATGACCTCCCGATCTTAATTCGAACAGCTGAGTCTTTAGCCATTTTCAAAAATCATCTAAAGACGCATCTTTTTCGCCAGCACCTGACCAACTAGTACTAACACTCTCCTATTACATCTATTTATTTATTTTAAAAAAACAAAAACAAAAAAAACCTAGCAATATGTACTGTGCTGTGCTAACTGAAACTCATCATGGCACTTGTATACTGCTGCACTCTCGATGGTCTATCTGCTTCTATTGTTCTCATATTGTACGTCGCTTTGGATAAAAGCGTCTGCCAAATGTTTAAATGTAAAATGTAAATGTAAAATAGTTCATAAAGTCATTACTGCTATGCTCTTGGGAAATGCCAACACCTGTTGATGCTTTATTTTTCGTTAATTTAGTCACTGTATTGAATAAATACCAAGGGTTATGTTTGTTTACTTCTAGAAGAGACGAAAAGTAATCAGATCTAGCAGTTTTTAATGCTTTTCTGTAGGATAGGGTACTTTCCCGCCAAGCTAAACGAAATACCTCTAATTTAGTTTTCCTCCAGCTGCGCTCCATTTTCCGGGCTGCTCTCTTTAGGGTGCGAGTGTGCTCATTATACCACGGTGTTGGACTCTTATCCTTAAGCGTAAAGGAGCAACCGCATCTAAAGTGCTAGAAAAGAGAGAGTTCATAGTTCCTGTTACATCATCAAGTTGATCTGAGCTATTGGATATGCTGAGGAACTGAGATAAGTCAGGAAGATTATTTATAAAGCAGTCTTTTGTGGTAGAGGTAATGGTTCTACCATATTGGTAACAAGAAGTTGGCTTTACAGCTTTAGCTATATGGAATATACAGGAGACAGACACAGTCTCTATAGGGTGATATCTAGGTGAAAAAGTTTCTATGTGCTGAGAGTTAACTGACTTCTGTGACGTGAGGCGGCTAGCAGATGATCGGTTTAGCCAGTCTGTCTGCTTCCTGACCTGGGCTCCAGTTAGTCAAGTACAAACTCTAAGACTATGTGCCATATTTCTAGAGAGAAGAGCGGCACCACCCCAGGAGGGATGAACACCATGTCTTTTCAACAGGTCAGGTCTGCCCCAAAAACTCATCCAATTATCTATAAAGCCTATGTTATTTTGCGGGCACCACTTAGACCTCCAGCCATTAAGTGACGACAGTCTGCTATGAATCTCATCACCCCGGTAAGCAGGGAGCAGACCAGAGCATATTACAGTGTCCGACATCGTACTTGCAAGTTCACACACCTCTTTAACATTATTTTTAGTGATCTCCGACTGGCAAAGTCGAACATCATTAGCGCCGACGTGGATAACAATCTTACTGAATTTACGTTTAGCATTAGCCAGCACTTTTAAATTTGCCAAGATGTCAGGCACTCTGGCTCCTGGTAAACAATGGACTATGGTGGCTGGTGTCTCTATTTTCACGTTCCGTACAATAGAATCGCCAATAACTAGAGCACTTTCATCAGGTTTCTCAGTGGGTGCTTCACTGAGTGGGGAGAACCTGTATGATGTTCTGATCGGAACGGAAGAGTGGTGTTTTGACCCGCGACTATGCCGCCTCACTGTCACCCAGCTGCCCTGCTGCACGGGCTCAACCGAAACCGAACAATGTACAGGACTCCCTGAGCTAGTCACATCCAAAACAGTATCTACAGCCCTCACATTCTTACTATCCTCAACTAAAGTTTGGATGCGTGTCTCTAGTTCTAAAACCTTCTCTGTCAGCCTAACTATTTCCCTGCATTTATCACATGTGAATCCCTCGCTGCTGACAGAGACTGATAAACTATACATGTGGCAAACAGTGCAAACAACAATAGCAGGAGAAGAAGCCATTACTCACCGTGATTGATGAATGATACCAGCTTAACTTACCACTTACCACTGTTGTTTGATGAGCTCGTGAAAAACGGAGTGAGGAAAAAAAAAATTAAATTAAAAAAATAAAATAAAATAAAATAAATAAATAAATAAATAATAGGCGCGAAATGCAAATGGAACCGCGAGTGACAAGCTAACGGGCTAACAAGCTGCTAACGGTTTTAAAAGCGAACGATCAAATTAGTTAGATTAGTTTGAAGGATAGCACTTGAAATATGGTGGGAATTAAGTTATATATTATCACTTTAGAGTGTGAAAGTAAGGTAGAGATTCACTAAGAAGCGAAGGTACACGGAGCTACAATCACAAACCTCTCAGCAGCGCGCAACAGACTGAAGCAATTGATCTCAGATCTCAACAATCCTAAGAAAATTTATCTTAAGTGAAAATTCTCTGGCCTATACTGGAGCGTCTCCTCAGAAGGGAGAGAGACATAAGTGAGAATCTGAAAAGAAAGAGAGAGAGATAACAAAAGATATCAGAAAGATCAAAAGGATTTTGTTCATTAATTTAGGTGACCAGTTGGCATGTAAAAAACCCCACATTGTTATAAATTTCACTCTGCAAAATACAAAAAAGGTGTTGCTATATAACTTTATTGTAAATTTGTGCTAAGTGCCCAAATATAAGACGCTGAGGGAGGGCTGCTGGACCTGCTGCACATTTATAATGCAAGGCTTTCTAGACAGACTAGTTGAATAGTCGTTCAGACAAACCACAGGTCCTGAAAATGACTAGTTTTGCACATTTCTATGAGATTGATTGGTTGCTTGACTTTCATGATGGCTTATAATGATGACTTTTGAAATGCCTACAGTGCATGTAAATCACAGCATTCATAATGATGTCACAGCGGTTATAATAATTAACTTAGCAGAAAGTTCTGTGTCTTGTGTTTGTTTTATTAAGAGATGGTAATGCTGTTCTCCATAATGTTAGGGTTAGGGTTAGGTGTCTTAGCTGGTTCTGAGACTCGCTAACCTTGTTAATAGTATTAACCAGACTTAAACCAGCACTGTTTTTTACCCAAACATCAGAATCAATAAAATCGATAATGTGTACTGTATATACCTTTTGGGACCAGGAAACTAAAACAGAAAGCAAATTATTTTTTACAAAATGACAAAACACAGATCCTTACCAACCACAGCCTCCGTGAGGCACTCCAGGCAGGAAAGCAACATAAACACAAATGTGCCTCATGTACTTCTCACAAGCTGTTTCTAGGGAGAAGGGTTTCCTACAGTAGAAAAGATTTCAACAGAGAAAAAAAAATGACCGCTTTATCCTGTCTTTCTTTCTTCTTAATTTAACTCTTTCTCTAAAACTCCATGCATTGATTGGATCTAAAGCCAAGATTTCTTCTGCATCTTTCTTTACATCTCAGGTTCTGCCTCATGTGTGAACAATTTAGCTGACTAGTGTTCATATGTTGAGAACTGTGTTAATGGAGCTCATATTTAGACAATGTCATCTTGCTTGTGTGCTACACAATGAGTAAAACAACTAATTTTTAGTTGTTTAATTTAACATATTTAAGTAAATGTTTAATAGATGTTTAACTTATGTCATTTAAATGGATTATTTTAGATAACCATGATCATTGTCTTCTTTAAATTCCAAAAACATATTGACACAGATGACACTGGATTATGTCAGGAGGGCTTCTGTTTTCACTTTCTTTCATATTGCTGTGACAAAATGCAACAGTTTTAAAGAAGGAAGTGAGGGCATTTTCCTCACTGATCTGGTAAGTGTTACCACAGTCTAACCCTTCCTTGAATAAGGGTTGATGAATACACAAGGGTTTAACAGGACTACCTTAAAATGCCACAAGAAAGTTAAGAACCTAGGAAAGAGTATATATTATATATTTCAACATTACATCGTCATTATAACAATGCTTTCAGCTAGAGTGAAAACTTTGTAATTACTTGTAGAATTTGAATGCACAAGTTTGTTTCTGTAGACTCGGAGCCATTACAGGAAAGTCCAGTGTTCCATGTAAGGCTGATCTCGGGAACGCGCTGGAATGCACTGCACAATTATAGCACTACACAGAACACAGCGTCTCTCTCTCTCTCTCTCTCTCTCTCTCTCTCTCTCTCTCCCTCTCTCTCCATCCACAGCAGAGCTGCAACCAAAACACATCCTCCTCACATCCATCCAGAGCTGTCTGCTGTGGCCAGGCCTGTTTCTCCTCAAACCAAGATTAGTTTTCTCCTTTTGTCCACTTGATCAAAGCACCATTTAGGTGGCAACACTACAGATTACTCAGTTTCAAGCTTAGCGTTCAGTCAAATGTAAGCCTCATCTGTCCCTTTGCCACATCGTCCTTTTTGGAAGTCACTGCAACAACAGAACTGAAATTATATCATGTTTATCAGCAGCACAGCATATGAGTGAGAATAATGCGATATCTGCCTTTGATCTTGTTGGTATCTGTTCCACTTCGAGAGCTCAGAACTGTCCATCTTGACTGCGCTTATTTCACTCCTCCCCTCACTGCAGCCGCCTACTCTTGCCTACATTTCAGGCGAGGTGCATCTCAAACAAGCCTAAAGTTAATTCCAGGAACTACTCTGGTTTTTTACTTGGTTCCAGCAAGGGTTTAATTATTTATTTAATTATTTTTTTATTCACCCTAGATAGTACAATAAATCTAGGGAAATAAATACATTTTATTTATTTTTTCTATTCACCCTAGATAGTGCAATAAATATAGGGTAATAAATACATTTTTTTAATTTTATTTAGTTTTTTATTATTATTAGTGTGCACCCTAGATAGTAATAAACACATTTTATTTTATTTTTACAGACCCGAGATAGTAATAAATACATTATTTATTTTTATTTATTTATTTATTAGTGCACACCCTAGATAAAAATAAATCTAGGGTAATGAATACATTTCATTTATTTTATTTATTTATTTTTCTTTTTTTATTAGTGTGCACACAAGATTGTGCAATTAATCTAGGGTAATAAATACCTTTTTTTATATATAATTTAATTTATTTTTTTATATTTATTATCTAGGGTGCACCCTAATAAATTTTTTTTTAAATTTTAATAAATAGGGCTCACCCTAGATTTATTGGACTATCTAGGGTGCACCCTAATAATAAAAAAATGAAAAAGGGCGCACCCTAGCTAGGTTATTTCCATCAGAAAAGAACAAATATTCAAGTCCAAGTTTAGTGTGGTTACAAATGAACATTGTATGCACCTGAAGCAGGATCAACACAACCAAACACCAGAATGAGGCTTCAGAATCACTGCTAATGCAGTAAGGACACAAGTCACTGACAGAGTAAAGAAAAATGCTACAAGACACAAAACTAATTGCAAGCCTAATTGTTGTACTCCTGTATATTCCATATAGCTAAAGCTGTAAAGCCAACTTCTTGTTACAAATATGGTAGAACCATTACCTCCACCACAAAAGACTGCTTTATAAATAATCTTCCTGACTTATCTCAGTTCCTCAGTTTATCCAATAGCTATGAACAACTTGATGTAACAGGAACTATGGACTCTCTCTTTTCTAGCACTTTAGATGCGGTTGCTCCTTTACGCTTAAGGAAGATTAAGGATAAGAGTCCAACACCGTGGTATAATGAGCACACTCGCGCCCTAAAGAGAGCAGCCCGGAAAATGGAGCGCAGCTGGAGGAAAACTAAATTAGAGGTATTTCGTTTAGCTTGGCGGGAAAGTACCCTATCCTACAGAAAAGCATTAAAAACTGCTAGATCTGATTACTTTTCGTCTCTTCTAGAAGTAAACAAACATAACCCTCGGTATTTATTCAATACAGTGACTAAATTAACGAAAAATAAAGCATCAACAGGTGTTGGCATTTCCCAAGAGCATAGCAGTAATGACTTTATGAACTATTTTACTTCCAAGATCGATACTATCAGAGATAAAATTGTATCCTTGCAGCCGTCAGCTACAGTATCGCATCAGATAGCACACTATAGATCCCCTGAGGAACAATTCCATTCATTCTCTACTGTAGGAGAGGAAGAATTGTATAAACTTGTTAAATCATCTAAACCAACAACATGTATGTTAGACCCGATTCCATCGAAACTACTAAAAGAGCTGCTTCCAGAAGTCATAGATCCTCTTTTGGCTATTATTAATTCATCATTGTCATTAAGATGTGTCCCCAAAACCTTCAAATTGGCTGTTATTAAGCCTCTCATTAAAAAACCACAACTTGACCCCAAAGACCTAGTTAATTACAGACCGATCTCAAATCTCCCTTTTCTGTCAAAGATACTAGAAAAGGTAGTATCCTCACAATTATATTCCTTCCTAGAGAAAAATGATATCTGTGAGGAATTCCAGTCAGGATTTAGATCGTATCATAGTACTGAGACTGCTCTCATTAGAGTTACAAATGACCTGCTTCTATCATCTGATCGTGGTTGCATCTCTTTATTAGTTCTACTGGATCTTAGTGCTGCGTTCGACACTATCGACCACAACATTCTTTTGAATAGACTACAAAACTTTGTTGGCATTAGTGGAAGTGCCTTAGCATGGTTCAAATCATACTTATCTGACCGCCATCAGTTCGTAGCGGTGAATGAAGAGGTATCATATCGATCACAAGTACAGTATGGAGTACCTCAAGGCTCAGTACTAGGGCCGATACTTTTCACGCTTTACATGTTACCCTTGGGAGATATTATCAGGAGACATGGTGTTAGCTTTCACTGTTATGCTGATGATACTCAGCTCTATATTTCTTCGCGGCCCGGTGAAACACACCAAATTGAGAAACTAACGGAATGCATAGTCGATATAAAAAAACTGGATGACGAGTAATTTTTTACTGCTAAATTCTGAAAAAACAGAGGCGTTAGTTATCGGACCTAAAAACCCCACATGTAACAACCTAGAACATTATCTAACACTTGATGGCTGCTCTGTCAATTCTTCTTCATCAGTCAGGAACCTAGGTGTGCTGTTCGATAGCAATCTTTCATTTGAAAGCCATGTTTCTAGCATCTGTAAAACTGCGTTTTTTTCATCTCAAAAACATATCTAAATTGCGACCTATGCTCTCAACGTCAAATGCAGAAATGTTAGTTCATGCGTTTATGACCTCAAGGCTAGACTATTGTAATGCTTTATTGGGTGGTTGTTCTGCACGCTTGATCAGCAAACTACAGTTAGTCCAAAATGCAGCAGCTAGAGTCCTTACTAGAACCAGGAAATATGACCATATTAGCCCAGTTCTGTCAACACTGCACTGGCTCCCTTAAAATCTTGTTAATTACTTATAAAGCCCTGAATGGTTTAGCTCCTCAGTACTTGAGCGAGCTCTTACCGCATTATAGTCCTCCACGTCCGCTGCCTTCTCAAAACTCTGGCCGTTTGATAATACCTAGAATATCAAAATCGACTGCGGGCGGCAGATCCTTTTCCTATTTAGCACCCAAACTCTGGAACAATCTACCTAACACTGTTCGGGAGGCAGACACACTCTGTCAGTTTAAATCTAGATTAAAGACCCATCTCTTTAGCCTGGCGTACACATAACACACTAATACGCTTCTATTATTCAAATCCGTTAAAGGATTGTTAGGCTGCATTAATTAGATCAACCGGAACCGGGAACACTTCCCACAACACACGGTGTACTCGTTACATCGTAAGTAGAATGGCATCTACGCTAATATTTGTCTGTTTCTTTCCTATGATCAGATGGTGGATCAGCACCAAGAGATGATGTCTACAGCCCTGATCGTCAGCGGAGACCAGGACACCCAGATGACCCCCAGAGACCTCGATTAAAATACATTAAAACTAAAAAAAATATAACTAAAAATATAATAAAATACCTAACTACATAATACAACTATTGTTAGAACCTGAAACTTTTGAACTGTGGGTGTCGTCTGGTCAGAGGAGAACTGGCCCCCCGACTGAGCCTGGTTTCTCCCAAGGTTTTTTTCTCCATTCTGTCTCAGAGGGAGTTTTGGTTCCTTGCCGCTGTCGCCTCTGTCTTGCTCAGTTGGGGACACCTAATTTCTAGCGATTATCGCCGATTTGATTGCTCATATACCATTTAAACTAAACTGAGCTAGACAATGACATCTCTGAATTCAATAATGAAATGCCTTTAACTGAAAATTAAATGTTTAATTTTATTATATACTGACACTCTGTCCTCCAATTTGATACTGTTAAGTGCTTTGACACAATCTGTATTGGTAAAAGCGCTATATAAATAAAGGTGACTTGACGTAATATTAGTGCAATTAAAAGTGAACAAACCTAAAACCATTAACACAAAATGCATAGCATGTAACAGCAAAAGCAATAGAACAAGTCAAAAAGAAATTAAGAAATAAGTACACTCAACCTAAAAGGGGCATACAAATACAAAGTGCAGAAGTACACCATACAAAATAGGGAATGAAACACTTAAACACAAGGGCCAAATCAAGAGAGGCCCAAGGACCAAAATATAATAAGGATTTAAAAAAAAAAAAAAAAAACACAATACAAATAGACAAAGACCGCTGACATGCAAAGTACAAGATATACTTTTAGACTGAGGCAATTTATATAGCACATTTCATAAACAATGGTAATTCATAGTGCTTTACATACAGTTAATTAAAATATTCATAATTCTCATAACAATAAAGCCAGGAATTGAAATTTAAGTTCATTTAAAATTAAAACAGTTAAGAACACCTAAAATACAGTAACCTATTTATTCTGTTCTTATCAGTGGAGTTTTGATTTAAGTGAACGCACCAATGCTCAGCCATCCCTACAGCTTTAGTGCACATATTGAAGACATTTCTACACCTAATTTGTCTCATTACGGAGTCCAATTTGAGCTTCAGTAAGTTCAAATGAGAACATTTCCAGTTTACAGAAGAAACCTCAATATTTCATGAGTTCAAAGACCAAACTCTATTAGGCTCTTTTTTTTTTTTTTTGATTCTGGAGAGACAACATCAGGACTCCCCTACATCGATTTCAAAGAATGCAAGTGAGCTGCCATTAAGGAACAGGACAGAAGGACATCCAGCTTGACTAAAAAGCACAGTGTAAATGAATAAAACCTCCTACAAAAACAAGTTGAGAAAATGCAAAAATCTGCTTTAGCTGGTTGCCTTAAACGTTTAAGTTGTCAATTTTTTTTTTTTTTTTTTAAAACAGTGAGGGGTCCAGCTCACCTGGAAGACAGTATTAGACATTAGGGTTAAATGTAAACCACAAAACTCAAACTAAATGCATAAGAGTAAATTTCCAAGTATTTAAAGAAAACCTGTTCAAGGTGAATTTGTGAGACAGAGGGCATCAGTGGCTGGTTGAATACAGCTCAAATGACAGAAGAAACTGAAGCAATATTCTCCCCATTTCCAAAGGCCAAGTGCAAATGAGGCGAGAAGAGCTTTGATGATGTGAGGCTTGTTCAGGTAAATGCAAGAAATGCTAAAAGGTGTTACTTAAAATATTCTTTTATTTTTTTAAGATATTACAGAAAGCAAACGTATTTGTTTGGTGTGTGGTCTGGAAGAAAGTGAAGTCATGTCCTCTGGTAGAATCAAGGTCTCAGTCCAGCCAAAGATGAGCTGACAGCAGCGGTCTCCTGATATGCGTGTCTGATATCGGACCTCAGCAGCAGTGGATTTTCACCTGCAGGTGACTGACTCTACCACTGCCTAGCATTGACTGCAATAGAGAATCATTCTCCACCAAAAGGCTTTCTGGGGAACATGGTTTGACCCAGTAAAGACAATATATACGGTGTTGTGGATATTAAGACTCACAGAAGGAAATCACCTCAGCAGCTGTTGATTTTCCAGGAGAACCTTTAACACTGTCAGTACCTCACAGGAACAAAGCAAACAATTAAAAGCTGCATTTCTAATTGATGTTTCTAGAGGTGCAACAGGAACGCTGTGAGCTGATTGTGAAAATCAGAGCCATCTGTGAACTGAAGGGAGTCCTTTATATTTGACAGATGAAAGACAGTGAGCAGCAAAAGGACATTTAAAGCATGGTTTAAATTTAATTAAATATGCAGACATGTGGAGTGCATCAATTCAAAACTCAAACAGTCACAAGAGTTAAATTGACATTAACAAGCAGTTATCAATGCAGCCATGAATAAACCCTGAAACTCTTTAGTGCGCACATTGCTAGACATATCTAACTCGTGTCACTAGGTTTGGGGCGCCCCTTCTATCTGAAACCTGAGCTTAGAGGCATTGTAAGCTGTTGACCAAGTGAAGTCACCATTTTGCACACAAAGCTGTAAACATTGTAAGGGAGGTTTAGTCAAATCTTTGGAGGACTCTTACCTTGCCAGGTGTTGGAAAGAGGGACTGCTGACAATTTGAGATGACATTTTAAGAAGGACAATTTCTGCATATGATGCTATAGCATAACTTGCGTCAGAACACATTTACTCGTATCAATTCCAGTTTGTACAATCAGCACAACATTGAGGATGATGAATATCAAGGCTTTAAAATGGTTAATGCAACCACTGCATTTGGTCTGTATTCACAATTTAAAACATTATGATTCAACAATTCTCAGAACCAAATAAACATACAAATAAACCTATACAAGCTTAGTGTGGGTACATTTCTGAATGTTCCTCACACATTTCCAGCAAAAACAAGAAAACAAGAATCAAGTTCCTTCAGAACGTGCCAGCATTAAGTCTTAACTGAAATGGAGAAAGAAAGAAAAAAAATACTATAGTGATAAACTGAAACAGTTATGAAAATATACATTCACAATAGACACTGAATACTCTCCTCTGGGAAAGTTTCTCTCGATGCAGCTCTTAACATCCAGATCACACAAAAACTCACCTGTAGCTTTCTAGAAGCCCTTAGACCTTGATCAGTTGGTTCAGGTGTGTTTGATTAGGGTTGGAGCTGAACTCTGCAGGACTGATGTTGACCAATCCAGGTTAGATGTTTTAGTACCATTAAAGTCACAACTATAGAAGCAGGGTAAAAAATTACAAGTAAAAAAAAAAAAAGCCAGATAAAAAAAAAATATTCCCACTCACAATGATTTCAATCTCGTGCAGGTTACACACTCTCCAACCTCCATCTTACACTGACAATCCTGTGAAACTTCAGCTCATGAGCATTTATACTCATGGACAGAACCATTGATGGGGATGCAAGCAACCAGGAATTATGTTCACCAAACAACCAAATCTCAAGATTATAAAAAATTTGGTACATGCATTAATCAACAAATTATTATTCAACAGCCATTTATGCATAGTTCCAGTAACTAAATTTTAAAACAACAAAAATCCATTTTATGCTCTACTTTGGTTTCTCCTACATCCCATGATGCACCACAGCACATATATAAAAGTTAATTCCAGGAGCTGCTCCGATTTTTAACTGGTTCCAGCAAGGGTTTAATTATTGGGCTGTAAAACTCCTCATTTTTAAGTTGCTTTGGGTAAAAGCATCAGCTAAATAGTGATGGCGAAGTGAAGCGTTCTGAACCAGCGAAGCTTTCAACACAATTGTATCGGAAAAAGGTCATTACTTGAAGCTTTTTTAAAACTGTTTATGCTGTGGCCATCTAGTGGTCATAAAAATAAATAACACCTTCCAAAGTGTTATGTTCCATTACAGCCAGTGGTTTCACATCTGGTTCTACAACTGATTCTTTGTTTATTATATTTTATATAAATAATGGACATTGTCAAAGTCATGCATTTGTGTTGGTGTACAGGCACTGAAATAAGTCAAATAAATTAAACAAATTCATAAATTAAATCTATGATCTGTTTATTGTAACTCTGCCTCGGCCCTTAGATTGTTATTTCATGGCCAAAGTCTATTTTTGAAATCAATATATAATTACGATAAAAACAAACAAACAAAAAAACAATGCTAACACATTATAACAGATAGATTATAATAGATTTAATATAACAATGAATAAATTTGAGAATAACTATACTATGTATTTTTCATCAATATTACATTAAAAAATTTAATTAAATATTATTTTAAATAATATAAATAGCATTTATGTTGATAAGGGTAAGGTTTTTTTTGCCTGTCCCTCACTATGATTTTTCTTTTTCAGCAGGACATTTAATTTGCAAAATGAAGGCAAAATGATATAAAAATCACATCTGCATATTGTTTAAAATATAGTCTCATTGTAAGCAATGTTTTTGGCACAAGTATGCATTTTTTCTATAAAATGTACATCTTTAATCTAATGTCCCCTGATTTCATGTCAGTCCTCATCAAAAAACCCTTGCAAAATAATGTACATTCAAGTGACATCACTTCTAGGAGATTACATCATCTCTCAACCAAGATTCCTACACTTAAAACACAAGCATGTTTCTCTCTCACTTCTATAATGTTCTATTTTTGATGATTTATGAGGATTGTCCTTTGGGGGGGGGGGGGCATCATGCACTTTCAATACTGTTACCATTTTTAAAATGTAACTTTAAACAATTATTTATTACATTTAATATAATCAATATCTACAAGAAAAATACTTTAAAAGTGAACAACACGCTTTTGTGAACTTGACTATTAGCTAGAAATTAGCAAATTAGTTTGAAATTGTACTTTTCAGGATAAAAGGTTTTGACATTTGGCTAACAGCAATGACATAGATTAGGTGTCACCCTGTTTTTAAAGATCGTTTGTGTAAAATGCAAACATTTTTAAAGGCCACACTGGGTGTAATTTTTAGCTAATGTCTATATCATTCAGTGGCATATGAGCAGGAGTTTTATTAGGGGCCAAGCCCAGAATGGGCTGTAGCCCCTATTGTAATCGTATGTTTTCTTTATTATTATTATTATTATTAGGGGCCAAGCCCAGAATGGGCTGTAGCCCCTATTGTAATCGTATGTTTTCTTTATTATTATTAGGGGCCAAGCCCAGAATGGGCTGTAGCCCCTATTGTAATCGTATGTTTTCTTTATTATTAGGGGCCAAGCCCAGAATGGGCTGTAGCCCCTATTGTAATCGTATGTTTTCTTTATTATTTATTATTATTATTATTATTATTTTCGTCACATGGGAGTCTATGGCAGCCCTATGAAAGGAACATAGGAAAATGATGAAATTTGGCACACTTGTAGAAATGTACATGAATAGTGATCTGACCAACTTTGGGGTCTCTAGGACCAACTCTATAGCGCCACCACCAGTTCAAAAATTCAACATTGAAATGGTAATAACTCCTGAACCCCTTGTTCTAGAAAAATATAACTTAGTACATCTGATTACTCTCTTCGTGCTGATCACATTCAATAGCTTACATTAAGACTCCACCCATTACAGTAGCGGCCATTTTTAAAAGTACAGTATTCTGTCTTTTCGCTACTCCTCCTTCAAAATTAATCCAATTCTTCCAAAATTGGCTCAGATGATCTTTGGACTGAGCTGCACAGAAATGACTGAACAGATTATTTTTATTCATCTTTGATCAAAAGTTATGATATTGTGAATTTAACGAGGTTGACCCACAATTGGTTCAGAGGCTGTATCTCGGCCAAACTTTGATCATATGAAACGAAACTTGAAACACTTCATCAACACCATGATCTGAGGGTCTATGCCAAAGTTGGGAACAGCGCCACCTATGGGTTGTGAGTTACCAAAAATTCACATTTTTGCTTATATCGTCCTATTAGTTTGTTTTGTTGGTCGTGAATAGTGATCTGACCAACTTTGGGGTCTCGAAAACCAACTCTATAGCGCCACCACCAGTTCAAAAATTCAACATTGAAATGGTAATAACTCCTGAACCCCTTTTTCTAGAAAAATGAAACTTAGTACACCTGATTACGCTCTTCATGCTGATCACATTCGATAGCTTACATTAAGGCTCCACCCATTACAGTAGCGGCCATTTTGAAAAGTACAGTATTCTGTCTTGTCGCTACTCCTCCTTCAAAATTGATCCAATTCTTCCCAAAGTTGGCTCAGATGATCTTTGGACTGAGCCGCACAGAAATTACTGAACAGATTTTTTTTATTCATCATTGTTCAAAAGTTATGATGTTGTGAAGTTAACGAGGTTGACCCACAATTGGTTCAGAGGCTGTATCTCGGCCAAACTTTGATCATATGAAACGAAACTTGAAACACTTCATCAACACCATGATCTGAGGGTCTATGCCAAAGTTGGGAACAGCGCCACCTATGGGTTGTGAGTTACCAAAAATTCACATTTTTGCTTATATCGTCCTATTAGTTTGTTTTGTTGGTCGTGAATAGTGATCTGACCAACTTTGGGGTCTCTAAAACCAACTCTATAGCGCCACCACCAGTTCAAAAATTCAACATTGAAATGGTAATAACTCCTGAACCCCTTTTTCTAGAAAAATGAAACTTAATACACCTGATTACGCTCTTCATGCTGATCACATTCCATAGCTTACATTAAGGCTCCACCCATTACAGTAGCGGCCATTTTGAAAAGTACAGTATTCTGTCTTGTCGCTACTCCTCCTTCAAAATTGATCCAATTCTTCCCAAAATTGGCTCAGATGATCTTTGGACTGAGCCGCACAGAAATTACTGAACAGATTTTTTTTATTCATCATTGTTCAAAAGTTATGATGTTGTGAAGTTAACAAGGTTGACCCACAATTGGTTCAGAGGCTGTATCTCGGCCAAACTTTGATCATATGAAACGAAACTTGAAACACTTCATCAACACCATGATCTGAGGGTCTATGCCAAAGTTGGGAACAGCGCCACCTATGGGTTGTGAGTTACCAAAAATTCACATTTTTGCTTATATCGTCCTATTAGTTTGTTTTGTTGGTCGTGAATAGTGATCTGACCAACTTTGGGGTCTCTAAAACCAACTCTATAGCGCCACCACCAGTTCAAAAATTCAACATTGAAATGGTAATAACTCCTGAACCCCTTTTTCTAGAAAAATGAAACTTAATACACCTGATTACGCTCTTCATGCTGATCACATTCCATAGCTTACATTAAGGCTCCACCCATTACAGTAGCGGCCATTTTGAAAAGTACAGTATTCTGTCTTGTCGCTACTCCTCCTTCAAAATTGATCCAATTCTTCCCAAAGTTGGCTCAGATGATCTTTGGACTGAGCCGCACAGAAATTACTGAACAGATTTTTTTTATTCATCTTTGTTCAAAAGTTATGATGTTGTGAACTTAACGAGGTCGACCCAAAATTGGTAAGGAGGCTCTATCTCGGCCAAACTTGATCAATCGAAACGAAACTTGGTTTGCTTCATTAACACCATGATCTGAGGGTCCATGCCAAAGTTGGGAACAGCGCCAACTATGGGTCGTGACATACCAAAAATTCACATTTTCGCTTGTAACTTTTGAACAGTCAGTCAGAAAAATATAATATTTATGTCTATGTATTCCTTGGGTCATGCCGATTCTGACGTTGTCTCATTTGTCATTTTCCATTAATGTACGTATCAGCCATATTGAATTAAATGAAAAACAGTTTTATTGCTACTCCTCCTTCAAAATCTGTCCAATTCGTCCCAAACTTGGCTCAGATGATCTTTGGACTGAGCAGCACAGAAATGACTGAACATATTTTTTTTATTCATCTTTGTTCAAAAGTTATGATATTGTGAACTTGATGAAGTCAACCCATTATTAATTCAGAGGCTGTATCTCGGCCAAACTTTGATCAATCGAAATGAATCTTGATATGTTCCATCAACACCATGATCTGAGGGTCCATGCCAAAGTTGGGAACAGCGCCACCTATGGGTCATGAGATACCAAAAATGCACATATTTGTTTATAAATTTTGATTAATTTGTAGTAATGGCCGTGAATAGTGATCTGACCATATTTGGGGTCTCTAGAACCAACTCTATAGCGCCACCATCCGTTCAAATATTCTCATTCTCACACCTTAACCTCTCCTCAGCAACCTATTGAACGTCAAGTGACCGAGTAGCGCGCTCTGCTAAGCCTCTAACCCCGAACCTTTCAGGTTGTGGGTTCGAATCCTGGGTGGCACATGCCCAGACCACAAGAGGTACTGTAACAATAAACTGTGCAGAACTTTTTAAGGGCCAAGCCCAGAATGGGCTGTAGCCCCTATTGTAATCGTATGTTTTCTTTATTATTATTTTCGTCCAGTGGGAGTCTATGGCAGCCCTATGAAGGGAACATAGGAAAATGATGAAAATTGGCACACTTGTAGAGATGGCCATGACTAGTGATCTGACCAACTTTGGGGTCTCTAGAACCAACTCTATAGCGCCAACACCAGTTCAAAAATTCAAAATTGAAATGGTAATAACTCCTGAACCCCTAATTCCAGAAAAATGAAACTTAGTACACCTGGTTGCTCTCTTCATGCTGATCACATTTAATAGCTTACATTAAGACTCCACACATTACAGTAGCAGCCATTTTGAAAAGTACAGTATTCTGTCTTTTCGCTACTCCTCCTTCAAAATTGATCCAATTCTTCCCAAAATTGGCGCAGATGATCTTTGGACTGAGCCGCACAGAAATGACTGAACATATTTTTTTATTCATCTTTGTTCAAAAGTTATGATATTGTGAACTTGATGAAGTCAACCCATAATTAATTCAGAGGCTGTATCTCGGCCAAACTTTGATCAATCGAAATGAATCTTGATATGTTCCATCAACACCATGATCTGAGGGTCCATGCCAAAGTTGGGAACAGCGCCACCTATGAGTTGTGAGTTACCATTTATAACGTACTATTAGTTTGTAGTGATGATCTTGAATAGTCATCTGACCGCTGATCACATTCAATAGCTTACATTAAGACTCCACCCATTACCGTACCGGCCATTTTGAAAGGTACAGTATTATGTCTTTTCGCTACTCCTCCTTCAAAATTAATCCAATTCTTCCCAAACTTGGCTCAGATGATCTTTGGACGGAGCTGCACAGAAATGACTGAACAGATTTTTTAAATTCACTACCGTTCCCGAGAAACTCCTCTCGGAAGATGACAGTGCCTGTGCTTGTTGTCTTATGCTAGTGATCTTAACATTCTAATAAGTTACAGGCTAAACAATTACAATACTGTTTAATGTGACTCTTCAGCTATAGAGTTAACCATAAGCTGGGTTACAATTAACAAGGCAAGGTTAGGCGAGGCAAGGCTAGGCGAGGCGAGGCGAGGCGAGGCGAGGCAAACTAACAGGCTCTGTAGGGCAGCGATAATGCGATAATGTCGGATCTTCCATGCGCGTTCGTCTTGAATCAGAAACGTGCGTTTGTTCGTTCTCGTCTGAACTTTTGTTCGTTTTTAAACTTCTCTACTTCTGAACCTATCTGCTTTTTCACCGTACGTTCTGTTTCTGCCGTTTTTGTTCTTCCCGCTCTGCGCCGCACTACAGCCCGTTCACGGGCTTGGCCCCGGTAATCGCTGCTTGCAGCTATATTTATTATTATTATTATTATTTTCGTCACATGGGAGTCTATGGCAGCCCTATGAAAAGAACATAGGAAAATGATGAAATTTGGCACACTTGTAGAAATGTACATGAATAGTGATCTGACCAACTTTGGGGTCTCTAGGACCAACTCTATAGCGCCACCACCAGTTCAAAAATTCAACATTGAAATGGTAATAACTCCTGAACCCCTTGTTCTAGAAAAATATAACTTAGTACATCTGATTACTCTCTTCGTGCTGATCACATTCAATAGCTTACATTAAGACTCCACCCATTACAGTAGCGGCCATTTTTAAAAGTACAGTATTCTGTCTTTTCGCTACTCCTCCTTCAAAATTGATCCAATTCTTCCCAAAATTGGCTCAGATGATCTTTGGACTGAGCTGCACAGAAATGACTGAACAGATTATTTTTATTCATCTTTGATCAAAAGTTATGATATTGTGAAGTTAACGAGGTTGAACCACAATTGGTTCAGAGGCTGTATCTCGGCCAAACTTTGATCATATGAAACGAAACTTGAAACACTTCATCAACACCATGATCTGAGGGTCTATGCCAAAGTTGGGAACAGCGCCACCTATGGGTTGTGAGTTACCAAAAATTCACATTTTTGCTTATATCGTCCTATTAGTTTGTTTTGTTGGTCGTGAATAGTGATCTGACCAACTTTGGGGTCTCTAAAACCAACTCTATAGCGCCACCACCAGTTCAAAATTCAACATTGAAATGGTAATAACTCCTGAACCCCTTTTTCTAGAAAAATGAAACTTAATACACCTGATTACGCTCTTCATGCAGATCACATTCCATAGCTTACATTAAGGCTCCACCCATTACAGTAGCGGCCATTTTGAAAAGTACAGTATTCTGTCTTGTCGCTACTCCTCCTTCAAAATTGATCCAATTCTTCCCAAAGTTGGCTCAGATGATCTTTGGACTGAGCCGCACAGAAATTACTGAACAGATTTTTTTTATTCATCTTTGTTCAAAAGTTATGATGTTGTGAACTTAACGAGGTCGACCCAATATTGGTAAGGAGGCTCTATCTCGGCCAAACTTGATCAATCGAAACTAAACTTGGTTTGCTTCATTAACACCATGATCTGAGGGTCCATGCCAAAGTTGGGAACAGCGCCAACTATGGGTCGTGACATACCAAAAATTCACATTTTCGCTTGTAACTTTTGAACAGTCAGTCAGAAAATATAATATTTATGTCTATGTATTCCTTGGGTCATGCCGATTCTGACGTTGTCTCATTTGTCATTTTCCATTAATGTACGTATCAGCCATATTGAATTAAATGAAAAACAGTTTTATTGCTACTCCTCCTTCAAAATCTGTCCAATTCTTCCCAAACTTGGCTCAGATGATCTTTGGACTGAGCAGCACAGAAATGACTGAACATATTTTTTTATTCATCTTTGTTCAAAAGTTATGATATTGTGAACTTGATGAAGTCAACCCATTATTAATTCAGAGGCTGTATCTCGGCCAAACTTTGATCAATCGAAATGAATCTTGATATGTTCCATCAACACCATGATCTGAGGGTCCATGCCAAAGTTGGGAACAGCGCCACCTATGGGTCATGAGATACCAAAAATGCACATATTTGTTTATAAATTTGGATTAATTTGTAGTAATGGCCGTGAATAGTGATCTGACCATATTTGGGGTCTCTAGAACCAACTCTATAGCGCCACCATCCGTTCAAATATTCTCATTCTCACACCTTAACCTCTCCTCAGCAACCTATTGAACGTCAAGTGACCGAGTAGCGCGCTCTGCTAAGCCTCTAACCCCGAACCTTTCAGGTTGTGGGTTCGAATCCTGGGTGGCACATGCCCAGACCACAAGAGGTACTGTAACAATAAACTGTGCAGAACTTTTTAAGGGCCAAGCCCAGAATGGGCTGTAGCCCCTATTGTAATCGTATGTTTTCTTTATTATTATTTTCGTCCAATGGGAGTCTATGGCAGCCCTATGAAGGGAACATAGGAAAATGATGAAAATTGGCACACTTGTAGAGATGGCCATGACTAGTGATCTGACCAACTTTGGGGTCTCTAGAACCAACTCTATAGCGCCAACACCAGTTCAAAAATTCAAAATTGAAATGGTAATAACTCCTGAACCCCTAATTCCAGAAAAATGAAACTTAGTACACCTGGTTGCTCTCTTCATGCTGATCACATTTAATAGCTTACATTAAGACTCCACACATTACAGTAGCAGCCATTTTGAAAAGTACAGTATTCTGTCTTTTCGCTACTCCTCCTTCAAAATTGATCCAATTCTTCCCAAAATTGGCTCAGATGATCTTTGGACTGAGCCGCACAGAAATGACTGAAGATATTTTTTTATTCATCTTTGTTCAAAAGTTATGATATTGTGAACTTGATGAAGTCAACCCATAATTAATTCAGAGGCTGTATCTCGGCCAAACTTTGATCAATCGAAATGAATCTTGATATGTTCCATCAACACCATGATCTGAGGGTCCATGCCAAAGTTGGGAACAGCGCCACCTATGAGTTGTGAGTTACCATTTATAACGTACTATTAGTTTGTAGTGATGATCTTGAATAGTCATCTGACCGCTGATCACATTCAATAGCTTACATTAAGACTCCACCCATTACCGTACCGGCCATTTTGAAAGGTACAGTATTATGTCTTTTCGCTACTCCTCCTTCAAAATTAATCCAATTCTTCCCAAAATTGGCTCAGATGATCTTTGGACTGAGCCGCACAGAAATGACTGAACAGATTTTTTAAATTCACTACCGTTCCCGAGAAACTCCTCTCGGAAGATGACAGTGCCTGTGCTTGTTGTCTTATGCTAGTGATCTTAACATTCTAATAAGTTACAGGCTAAACAATTACAATACTGTTTAATGTGACTCTTCAGCTATAGAGTTAACCATAAGCTGGGTTACAATTAACAAGGCAAGGTTAGGCGAGGCAAGGCTAGGCGAGGCGAGGCGAGGCGAGGCAAACTAACAGGCTCTGTAGGGCAGCGATAATGCGATAATGTCGGATCTTCCATGCGCGTTCGTCTTGAATCAGAAACGTGCGTTTGTTCGTTCTCGTCTGAACTTCTGTTCGTTTTTGAACTTCTGTACTTCCGAACCTATCTGCTTTTTCAACGTACGTTCTGTTTCTGCCGTTTTTGTTCTTCCCGCTCTGTGCCGCGCTACGGCCCGTTCGCGGGCTTGGCCCCGGTAATCGCTGCTTGCAGCTATATTTAGGGGCCAAGCCCAGAATGGGCTGTAGCCCCTATTGTAATCGTATGTTTTCTTTATTATTATTATTATTATTATTATTTTCGTCACATGGGAGTCTATGGCAGCCCTATGAAAGGAACATAGGAAAATGATGAAATTTGGCACACTTGTAGAAATGTACATGAATAGTGATCTGACCAACTTTGGGGTCTCTAGGACCAACTCTATAGCGCCACCACCAGTTCAAAAATTCAACATTGAAATGGTAATAACTCCTGAACCCCTTGTTCTAGAAAAATATAACTTAGTACATCTGATTACTCTCTTCGTGCTGATCACATTCAATAGCTTACATTAAGACTCCACCCATTACAGTAGCAGCCATTTTGAAAAGTACAGTATTCTGTCTTTTCGCTACTCCTCCTTCAAAATTGATCCAATTCTTCCCAAAATTGGCTCAGATGATCTTTGGACTGAGCCGCACAGAAATGACTGAACAGATTTTTTTTATTCATCTTTGTTCAAAAGTTATGATGTTGTGAACTTAACGAGGTTGACCCAAAATTGGTAAGGAGGCTCTATCTCGGCCAAACTTGATCAATCGAAACTAAACTTGGTTTGCTTCATTAACACCATGATCTGAGGGTCCATGCCAAAGTTGGGAACAGCGCCAACTATGGGTCGTGACATACCAAAAATTCACATTTTCGCTTGTAACTTTTGAACAGTCAGTCAGAAAAATATAATATTATGTCTATTTATTCCTTGGGTCATGCCAATTCTGACGTTGTCTCATTTGTCATTTTCCATTAATGTACGTATCAGCCATATTGAATTAAATGAAAAACAGTTTTATTGCTACTCCTCCTTCAAAATCTGTCCAATTCTTCCCAAACTTGGCTCAGATGATCTTTGGACTGAGCAGCACAGAAATGACTGAACAGATTTTTTTTATTCATCTTTGTTCAAAAGTTATGATGTTGTGAAATTGATGAAGTCAACCCATCATTAATTCAGAGGTTGTATCTCGGCCAAACTTTGATCATATGAAACGAAACTTGAAACACTTCATCAACACCATGATCTGAGGGTCCATGCCAAAGTTGTGAACAGCACCACCTATGGGTCGTGAGTTACCAAAAATTCACATTTTTGCTTATATCGTCCTATTAGTTTGTTTTGTTGGTCGTGAATAGTGATCTGACCAACTTTGGGGTCTCTAAAACCAACTCTATAGCACCACCACCAGTTCAAAAATTCAACATTGAAATGGTAATAACTCCTGAACCCCTTTTTCTAGAAAAATGAAACTTAGTACACCTGATTACGCTCTTCATGCTGATCACGTTCCATAGCTTACATTAAGGCTCCACCCATTTCAGTAGCGGCCATTTTGAAAAGTACATTATTCTGTCTTGTCGCTACTCCTCCTTCAAAATTGATCCAATTCTTCCCAAAATTGGCTCAGATGATCTTTGGACTAAGCCGCACAGAAATGACTGAACAGATTTTTTTTATTCATCTTTGTTCAAAAGTTATGATGTTGTGAACTTAACGAGGTCGACCCAAAATTGGTAAGGAGGCTCTATCTCGGCCAAACTTGATCAATCGAAACTAAACTTGGTTTGCTTCATTAACACCATGATCTGAGGGTCCATGCCAAAGTTGGGAACAGCGCCAACTATGGGTCGTGACATACCAAAAATTCACATTTTCGCTTGTAACTTTTGAACAGTCAGTCAGAAAAATATAATATTTATGTCTATGTATTCCTTGGGTCATGCCGATTCTGACGTTGTCTCATTTGACATTTTCCATTAATGTACGTATCAGCCATATTGAATTAAATGAAAAACAGTTTTATTGCTACTCCTCCTTCAAAATCTGTCCAATTCTTCCCAAACTTGGCTCAGATGATCTTTGGACTGAGCAGCACAGAAATGACTGAACATATTTTTTTTATTCATCTTTGTTCAAAAGTTATGATATTGTGAACTTGATGAAGTCAACCCATTATTAATTCAGAGGCTGTATCTCGGCCAAACTTTGATCAATCGAAATGAATCTTGATATGTTCCATCAACACCATGATCTGAGGGTCCATGCCAAAGTTGGGAACAGCGCCACCTATGAGTTGTGAGTTACCATTTATAACGTACTATTAGTTTGTAGTGATTATCTTGAATAGTCATCTGACCGCTGATCACATTCAATAGCTTACATTAAGACTCCACCCATTACCGTACCGGCCATTTTGAAAGGTACAGTATTATGTCTTTTCACTACTCCTCCTTCAAAATTAATCCAATTCTTCCCAAACTTGGCTCAGATGATCTTTGGACTGAGCCGCACAGAAATGACTGAACAGATTTTTTAAATTCACTACCGTTCCCGAGAAACTCCTCTCGGAAGATGACAGTGCCTGTGCTTGTTGTCTTATGCTAGTGATCTTAACATTCTAATAAGTTACAGGCTAAACAATTACAATACTGTTTAATGTGACTCTTCAGCTATAGAGTTAACCATAAGCTGGGTTACAATTAACAAGGCAAGGTTAGGCGAGGCGAGGCGAGGCAAACTAACAGGCTCTGATGGGCAGCGATAATGCGATAATGTCGGATCTTCCATGCGCGTTCGTCTTGAATCAGAAACGTGCGTTTGTTCGTTCTCGTCTGAACTTCTGTTCGTTTTTGAACTTCTGTACTTCCGAACCTATCTGCTTTTTCAACGTACGTTCTGTTTCTGCCGTTTTTGTTCTTCCCGCTCTGTGCCGCGCTACGGCCCGTTCGCGGGCTTGGCCCCGGTAATCGCTGCTTGCAGCTATATTTATTATTATTATTATTATTATTATTTTCGTCACATGGGAGTCTATGGCAGCCCTATGAAAGGAACATAGGAAAATGATGAAATTTGGCACACTTGTAGAAATGGACATGAATAGTTATCTGACCAACTTTGGGGTCTCTAGGACCAACTCTATAGCGCCACCACCAGTTCAAAAATTCAACATTGAAATGGTAATAACTCCTGAACCCCTTGTTCTAGAAAAATGAAACTTAGTACATCTGATTACTCTCTTCGTGTTGATCACATTCTATAGCTTACATTAAGACTCCACCCATTACAGTAGCGGCCATTTTGAAAAGTACAGTATTCTGTCTTTTCGCTACTCCTCCTTCAAAATTGATCCAATTCTTCCCAAAATTGGCTCAGATGATCTTTGGACTGAGCCGCACAGAAATGACTGAACAAATTATTTTTATTCATCTTTGTTCAAAAGTTATGATGTTGTGAAGTTAACGAGGTTGACCCATAATTGGTTCAGAGGCTGTATCTCGGCAAAACTTTGATCATATGAAACAAAACTTGAAACACTTCATCAACACCATGATCTGAGGGTTCATGCCAAAGTTGGGAACAGCGCCACCTATGGGTCGTGAGTTACCAAAAATTCACATTTTTGCTTATATCGTCCTATTATTTTGTTTTGTTGGTCGTGAATAGTCATCTGACCAACTTTGGGGTCTCTAGAACCGACTCAATAGCGCCACCACCAGTTCAAAAATTCAACATTGAAATGGTAATAACTCCTGAACCCCTTGTTCTAGAAAAATGAAACTTAGTACATCTGATTACTCTCTTCGTGCTGATCACATTCTATAGCTTACATTAAGACTCCACCCATTACAGTAGCGGCCATTTTGAAGGGTACAGTATTCTTTCTTGTCGCTACTCTTCCTTCAAAATTGATCCAATTCTTCCCAAAATTGGCTCAGATGATCTTTGGACTGAGCCGCACAGAAATGACTGAACAGATTTTTTTTATTCATCTTTGATCAAAAGTTATGATGTTGTGAAGTTAACGAGGTCGACCCAAAATTGGTAAGGAGGCTGTATCTCGGCCAAACTTTGATCAATCGAAACTAATCTTGGTTTGCTTCATCAACACCATGGTCTGAGGGTCCATGCCAAAGTTGGGAACAGCGCCACCTATGGGTCGTGACATACCAAAAATTCACATTTTTGCTTATAACTTTTGAACAGTCAGTCAGAAAAATATAATATTCATGTCTTTGGATTCCTTGGGTCATGCCGATTCTGACGTTGTCTCATTTGTCATTTTCCATTAATGTACGTATCAGCCATATTGAAATAAATGAAAAACAGTTTTATTGCTACTCCTCCTTCAAAATCTGTCCAATTCTTCCCAAAATTGGCTCAGATGATCTTTGGAATGAGCCGCACAGAAATGACTGAACAGATTTTTTTTTATTCATCTTTATTCAAAAGTTATGATGTTGTGAACTTGATGAAGTCAACCCATAATTATTTCAGAGGCTGTATCTCGGCCAAACTTTGATAAATCGAAATTAATCTTTATATGATCCATCAACACCATGATCTGAGAATCCATGCCAAAGTTGGGAACAGCGCCACCTATGAGTTGTGAGTTACCATTTATAACATTCTATTAGTTTGTAGTGATGATCGTGAATAGTCATCTGACCGCTGATCACATTCAATAGCTTACATTAAGACTCCACCCATTACCGTACCGGCCATTTTGAAAGGTATTCTATTATGTCTTTTCGCTACTCTTCCTTCAAAATTAATCCAATTCTTCCCAAACTAGGCTCAGATGATCTTTGGACTGAGCCGCACAGAAATGACTGAACAGATTTTTTAAATTCACTACCGTTCCCGAGAAACACCTCTCGGAAGATGACAGTGCCTGTGCTTGTTGTCTTATGCTAGTAATCTTAACATTCTAATAAGTTACAGGCTAAACAATTACAATACTGTTTAATGTGACTCTTCAGCTATAGAGTTAACTATAAGCTGAGTTACAATTAACAAGGCAAGGCAAGGCAAGGCTAGGCGAGGCAAGGCTAGGCGAGGCGAGGCGAGGCGAGGCAAACTAACAGGCTCTGTAGGGCAGCGATAATGTGATAATGTCGGATCTTCCATGCGCATTCGTCTTGAATCAGAAACGTGCGTTTGTTCGTTCTCGTCTGAACTTCTGTTCGTTTTTGAACTTCTGTACTTCCGAACCTATCTGCTTTTTCAACGTACGTTCTGTTTCTGTCGTTTTTGTTCTTCCCGCTCTGCGCCGCGCTACGGCCCGTTCAAGGGCTTGGCCCCGGTAATCGCTGCTTGCAGCTATATTTATTATTATTTTCGTCACATGGGAGTCTATGGCAGCCCTATGAAAGGAACATAGGAAAATGATGAAATTTGGCACACTTGTAGAAATGTACATGAATGGTGATCTGACCAACTTTGGGGTCTCTAGGACCAACTCTATAGCGCCACCACCAGTTCAAAAATTCAACATTGAAATGGTAATAACTCCTGAACCCCTTGTTCTAGAAAAATATAACTTAGTACATCTGATTACTCTCTTCGTGCTGATCACATTCAATAGCTTACATTAAGACTCCACCCATTACAGTAGCGGCCATTTTGAAAAGTACAGTGTTCTGTCTTTTCGCTACTCCTCCTTCAAAATTTATCCAATTCTTCCCAAAATTGGCTCAGATGATCTTTGGACTGAGCCGCACAGAAATGACTGAACAGATTATTTTTATTCATCTTTGATCAAAAGTTATGATATTGTGAAGTTAAGAGGTTGACCCACAATTGGTTCAGAGGCTGTATCTCGGCCAAACTTTGATCATATGAAACGAAACTTGAAACACTTCATCAACACCATGATCTGAGGGTCCATGCCAAAGTTGGGAACAGCGCTACCTATGGGTTGTGAGTTACCAAAAATTCACATTTTTGCGTATATCGTCCTATTAGTTTGTTTTGTTGGTCGTGAATAGTGATCTGACCAAATTTGGGGTCTCTAAAACCAACTCTATAGCGCCACCACCAGTTCAAAAATTCAACATTGAAATGGTAATAACTCCTGAACCCCTTTTTCTAGAAAAATGAAACTTAGTACACCTGATTACGCTCTTCATGCTGATCACATTCCATAGCTTACATTAAGGCTCCACACATTACAGTAGCAGCCATTTTGAAAAGTACAGTATTCTGTCTTTTCGCTACTCCTCCTTCAAAATTGATCCAATTCTTCCCAAAATTGGCTCAGATGATCTTTGGACTGAGCCGCACAGAAATGACTGAACATATTTTTTTTATTCATCTTTGTTCAAAAGTTATGATATTGTGAACTTGATGAAGTCAACCCATAATTAATTCAGAGGCTGTATCTCGGCCAAACTTTGATCAATCGAAATGAATCTTGATATGTTCCATCAACACCATGATCTGAGGGTCCATGCCAAAGTTGGGAACAGCGCCACCTATGGGTCGTGAGTTACCAAAAATTCACATTTTTGCTTATATCGTCCTATTAGTTTGTTGTTATGGTCGTGAATAGTCATCTGACCAACTTTGGGGTCTTTAGAACCAACTCTATAGCGCCACCACCAGTTCAAAAATTCAACATTGAAATGTTAATAACTCCTGAACCCTTGTTCTACTGAAATGAAACTAAGTACACCTGATTAAGTTCTTCGTGCTGAACACATTCAATGGCTTACATTAAGACTCCACCCATTACAGTAGCGGCCATTTTGAAAAGTACAGTATTCTCTCTTTTTGCTACTACTCTTTCAAAATTGATCCAATTCTTCCCAAAATTGGCTCAGATGATCTTTGGACTGAGCCGCACAGAAATGACTGAACAGATTTTTTTTATTCATCTTTGTTCAAAGGTTATGATGTTGTGAAGTTAACGAGGTTGACCCATAATCGGTTCAGAGGCTGTATCTCGGCCAAACTTTGATCAATCGAAACAAACTTGGTACGCTTCATCAACACCATGATCTGAGGGTCCATGCCAATGTTGGGAACAGCGCCACCTATGAGTTGTGAGTTACCATTTATAACGTACTATTAGTTTGTAGTGATGATCGTGAATAGTCATCTGACCGCTGATCACATTCAATAGCTTACATTAAGACTCCACCCATTACCGTACCGGCCATTTTGAAAGGTATAGTATTATGTCTTTTCGCTACTCCTCCTTCAAAATGAATCCAATTCTTCCCAAAATTGGCTCAGATGATCATTGGACTGAGCCGCACAGAAATGACTGAACAGATTTTTTAAATTCACTACCGTTCCCGAGAAACTCCTCTCGGAAGATGACAGTGCCTGTGCTTGTTGTCTTATGCTAGTGATCTTAACATTCTAATAAGTTACAGGCTAAACAATTACAATACTGTTTAATGTGACTCTTCAGCTATAGAGTTAACCATAAGCTGGGTTACAATTAACAAGGCAAGGCGAGGCAAGGCTAGGCGAGGCGAGGCATGGCGAGGAGAGGCGAGGCAAACTAACAGGCTCTGTAGGGCAGCGATAATGCGATAATGTCGGATCTTCCATGCGCGTTCGTCTTGAATCAGAAACGTGCGTTTGTTCGTTCTCGTCTGAACTTCTGTTCGTTTTTGAACTTCTGTACTTCCGAACCTATCTGCTTTTTCAACGTACGTTCTGTTTCTGCCGTTTTTGTTCTTCCCGCTATGCGCCGCGCTACGGCACGTTCGCGGGCTTGGCCCCGGTAATCGCTGCTTGCAGCTATATTTGGTATTGTTACCATCACTTCTGTTGATAATGACCAGGATAGGATGATCAATCCCTACAAAACTTTTTTTTTTTTCCATAACTCATTGTCAATAATGCATCTATGTAAATTCAGTTACATACAAGAGCAGCAAGGTGACTGCAGACCTTCACCCCAGTCTTGCAATGTTCAAAAAAGTCAAGATCCTGGTCTGGTTTCAGATGATCACAGAAGGACCGAGATCTGATCATCTTCCTTGCCTAACAATTGAAACAGATCAGTCTATTTGAAGTTTTAAACGAGTCTACCCCCCAAGATTACTGTTATAAAAATGCACCGCGTCCAAAAGGCAAAGGGGGAGGTGTTGCTATAATGTTGGTGATTTTAATATCCACGTTGATAATGAAAAAGATGCATTAGGATCAGCATTCATAGACATTCTGAACTCTATTGGGGTTAGACAACACGTGTCAGGACCTACTCATTGTCGAAATCATACTCTAGATTTAATATTGTCATATGGAACTGATGTTAATGATATTGAAATTCTGCAGCAAAGTGATGATATCTCAGATCATTATCTAGTCTTGTGTAAACTCCATATAGCTAAAACTGTAAATTCTACTCCTTGCTACAAGTATGGTAGAACCATCACTTCTACCACAAAAGACTGCTTTGTAAATAATCTTCCTGATTTATCTAAAATCCTCAGCATATCCAGTAGCACAGAAAAACTTGATGATGTAACAGAAACTATGGACTCTCTCTTTTCTAGCACTTTAGATGCGGTTGCTCCTTTACGCTTAAGGAAGATTAAGGATAAGAGTCCAACACCGTGGTATAATGAGCACACTCGCGCCCTAAAGAGAGCAGCCCGGAAAATGGAGCGCAGCTGGAGGAAAACTAAATTAGAGGTATTTCGTTTAGCTTGGCGGGAAAGTACCCTATCCTACAGAAAAGCATTAAAAACTGCTAGATCTGATTACTTTTCGTCTCTTCTAGAAGTAAACAAACATAACCCTCGGTATTTATTCAATACAGTGACTAAATTAACAAAAAATAAAGTAGGTGTTGACATTTCCCAACAGCACAGCAGTAATGACTTTATGAACTATTTTACTTCCAAGATCGATACTATCAGAGATAAAATTGTAATCATACAACTGTCAGCTACAGTATCACATCAGATAGCACACTATAGATCCCCTGAGGAACAATTCCATTCATTCTCTACTGTAGGAGAGGAAGAATTGTATAAACTTGTTAAATCATCTAAACCAACAACATGTATGTTAGATCCTATCCCATCTAAACTACTAAAAGAGCTGCTTCCAGAAGTCATAGATCCTATTTTGGCTATTATTAATTCATCATTGTCATTAGGATATGTCCCCAAAACCTTCAAATTGGCTGTTATTAAGCCTCTCATTAAAAAACCACAACTTGACCCCAAAGATCTAGTTAATTACAGACCGATCTCAAATCTCCCTTTTCTGTCAAAGATACTAGAAAAGGTAGTATCCTCACAATTATATTCCTTCCTAGAGAAAAATTATATCTGTGAGGATTTCCAGTCAGGATTTAGACCTTCTCATAGCACTGAGACTGCTCTCATTAGAGTTACAAATGACCTGCTCTTGTCATTTGATCATGGTTGTTTCTCTCTATTAGTACTACTGGATCTTAGCACTGCGTTCAACACTATCGACCACAACTTTCTTTTGAATAGACCACAAAACTTTGTTGCCATTAGTGGAAGTGCATTAGCATGGTTCAGATCGTAGTCAAGTCATCTTTCTTTATACAGCGCTTTTAACAATACAGATTGTGCCAAAGCACTTAACAGTATCAAACTGGAGGATAGAGTGTCAGTAATGTATAATGATAAGATTAAACACTTAATTTTCTCAATTTTCAGTTAAAGGCATTTCATTATTGAATTCAGAGATGTAAATGTCTAGCTCAGTTTAGTTTAAATAGTATCTGTGCAACCAAACCGATGATAATTGCTAGAAATTAAGTGTCCCCAACTGAGCAAGCCAGAGGCGACAGTGGCAAGAAACCAAAACTCCCTCTGAGACAGAATGGAGAAAAAAACCTTGAGAGAAACCAGGCTCAGTCGGGGTCAGTTCTCCTCTGACCAGACGAAACCCGCAGTTCAATTCCAACCGCAGCCATGTCAGATTGTGTAAAGGGCTTATCTGATTCCCGTGGTCTTGTCCCGATGGAGCATTTTAATTTATAATTTAATGTATTTGTTATATTTGTGTTTTATTCATTATTTGAAGTTTTTCATTTTTATGATTTATTCATTTGCTATAATTGTAATGTATAGTTTAATTCATTTATTGTTTCTCTGTGTATTTTTATAATATATATTTGTTTGTTTATTATAATTTAAATTTATGTCTCAGGGGCTCTCCGCTGAAGATCAGGGCTGCAGACATCATCTCTTGGTGCTGATCCACCATCTGATCGGACTGAGAAACAGAATAAGAAAGAAACAGACCAATATTAGTGTAAATGCCATTCTTCCATCGTGTGTTATGGGGAGTGTTCCCGGTTCCGGCTGATCTAATTAATGCAGCCTAACAATCCTTTAACGGATTTGAATAATAGAAGCGTATTAGGTCCGTGTACTTTTGTGTCCATTCAGTTTTCGTTTTTTTAACCCACAAATGAAATACAGAAAATGCGGTTTCTTCTATAATGGTTCGAACTCTGGTGAATAGAATAAGCAGGAACAAAATAATTTTCATTATTCAAAATTCCTACTTCATTAAAAATTGTAAAAATGATATAAAGCTTTTTTTTTTAATGTATGTAAATGCTAAGTTTAATTTCTACCTTTTTTGTGTGTTTCTATACAGACACACCCTCTCGCGCTACTGATACCATAACAATTAGCTTCAATATTTTTACGATCTTATTCATTTTTCATGCCTAAAAACATGTACGAAATACACATTTGCAAATAACTGTATCCTGGACAAGTTCCACAGGAGAGGGAGGGAACGAAATGAAAGCAAGAGAAGGTCAGTTAAAGCAAAGACAAAGGACTTTGGTTAAAACTAGAAATAGGATAACTGACATTTTATGTTGATTTCCTGAGTGGCCATGCTTTTAGTTCAGTTCAGTTCAGTTCAATTTTATTTATATAGCACATTTAAAAAAACAACCATGCTGGACCAAAGTGCTGAATTAATGTCCGGAAAACTCACACATACAAGACAAATACGGTAAAAACGTCACAATGTCTCAGCTCAACTCAAAATAAAAGCCAAGAATTACAGGTGTGTCTTAAGTAATGACTTAAAAATTTCAACAGCCTTAGCAGTTCTTATGTGTACAGGTGAACTATTCCACAAATTAAGTGCCACCAGTGAAAAAGGACACCTTTATTTTTTAACCTGGCTCTCGGAACATCCCAACTAGGGCTCGAGGAGCACCTGTTTGGATGACTTCAGTTATTTTTATATTTTAGACATCCATCAATTAGTGATGAAGAAAATTGAAACAACAATTGAAACAATGTGTTTAGAGTCCCGCAGCAGCAGAGAGCGCGCCGTCAGCGCAGATGAAGAGTTCTGCATTCAAATACACGCAATACGCTGAAGCTTGCTGCAAAGCCCCAGCAAAAGTGATTACCATGAATGTGTCTGGGTGAAATAGTAAGGAGATATTTGAATTATTTACTAATAAAGAGTTTTCTGTGTCAGTGTCGCAAAGAGAGAAGTGCATCTTCACGGATTATAATGAAAGAGTTTTTGATATCGATTTTATTTATATCATTAAGTAGTAATTTAAAGCTTTCTATAGATATATTTATCATGTCTGTAAAGCATGTATTCGCTGACTTTCAGTTCATTTTTGTGAAGCGCTCCTGTTCAAGATGAGATGGCAGAAAGCCCATCATTTTCTTAAAAGCATGACGTTTTGTTGATATTGTGAGTGCACACAAATAAAAATAAACCCTTTACAGTTCCGAATGATGTATTACTCTTACCTTTATGAGCAAAAATTACAGTGTAAGTTGTTTCCATTGAAAAAAAATGCAATTGATTGCGCTGGTGCCTCCATGTCCTGCGCTTTAGCTTCAACTCTCCGCACAAACTATTGGATGCAGCGCATATTTACAGTGGGGCAAAAAAGTATTTAGTCAGCCACCAATTGTGCAAGTTCTCCCACTTAAAAAGATGAGAGAGGCCTGTAATTTTCATCATAGGTATACCCCAACTATGAGAGACAAAATGAGGAAAAAAATTTCAGAAAACCACATTGTAGGATTTTTAAAGAATTAATTGGTAAATTCCTCGGTAAAATAAGTATTTGGTCACCTACAAACAAGCAAGATTTCTGGCTCTCACAGACCTGTAACTTCTTCTTTAAAAGGCTCCTCTGTCCTCCACTCGTTACCTGTATTAATGGCATCTGTTTGAACTCGTTATCAGTATAAAGACACCTGTCCACAACCTCAAACAGTCCAACTCCAAACTCCACCATGGCCAAGACCAAAGAGCTGTCAAAGGACACCAGAAACAAAATTGTAGACCTGCACCAGGCTGGGAAGACTGAATCTGCAATAGGTAAGCAGCTTGGTGTGAAGAAATCAACTGTGGGAGAAATTATTAGAAAATGGAAGACATACAAGACCACTGATAATCTCCCTCGATCTGGGGCTCCACGCAAGATCTCACCCCGTGGGGTCAAAATGATCACAAGAACTGTGAGCAAAAATCCCAGAACCACACGGGGGGACCTAGTGAATGACCTGCAGAGAGCTGGGCCCAAAGTAACAAAGGCTACCATCAGTAACACACTGCCCCGCCGGGGACTCAAATCCTGCAGTGCCAGACGTGTCCCCCTGCTTAAGCCAGTACATGTCCAGCCCGTCTGAAGTTTGCTAGAGAGCATTTGGATGATCATATGGTCAGATGAAACCAAAATAGAACTTTTTGGTAAAAACTCAACTTGTCGTGTTTGGAGGAGAAAGAATGCTGAGTTGCATCCAAAGAACACCATACCTACTGTGAAGCATGGGGGTGGAAACATCATGCTTTGGGGCTGTTTTTCTGCAAAGGGACCAGGACGACTTACAGAAAACGTTTGACCTCTGTCATTGCCAACAAAGGGTATATAACAAAGTACTGAGACGAAATTTTGTTATTGACCAAATACTTATTTTCCACCATAATTTGCAAATAAATTCTTTAAAAATCCAACAATGTGATTTTCTGGATTTTTTTTTTTTTTTTTTTTCTCATTTTGTCTCTCATAGTTGAGGTATATCTATGATGAAAATTACAGGCCTCTCTCATCTTTTTAAGTGGGAGAACTTGCACAATTGGTGGCTGACTAAATACTTTTTTGCCCCACTGTATCTAGGTTTAACGTTTAAACATTGTTATATCCTTGAACTCTTTCAGTAGGCTATATCTATAGATTTTATTTTAGGCAAGTCGTCACGATTTAAGACTAAATTGATCAAACATAGGCTATGATCAGCCTGCCGGTCTGCCGCTGGCCGCTTGGTTGTTACTTTAAGAAAGAAAAAACGTATTTAATTTTTATTGATATATGTTTGTATGTTATGTTTGTTTTATTTGTGTACTGTATTTGCACATTTGTGTATGTTTTGATATGAATGAATATTAATTGAGACATTTGTTGGTTTTGAATTCACTGTACATCTTGAAAATGTTAGTTGTATGTGCACTTGTTTTGAATTTAATATTTTTATACATTTATTTTGTAAACATGAATTTACAGTACTTACTAAAAATGTTTTACATTTCAAAATATTTGTTAAAAATGTATTATTTGCATATTTAAATAAACAAAATCTGTATTTGAAAACAAAGTTTTTTTATAATGTAGTTTTATTAAGTAATTTTATATATAAAAAAAAATAAATAAATACTGATCTGAATTAATCTAAATAATAAACTGTTGGGTAACTTTTGACCCAACTGGATTTTAACCCAATTCATTGGGTCAAAATAACCCATAGATGGGAAGGTGCTATACCAACCCATAGTTGGGTTACTAGTTGGGTTATTTTTAACCCAACATTTTTTAGTGAGTAAAGAATAAATAAATATTTACAAAAAAATTGATTGAGAATTTGTGCAAAAAAATGTAGAACCGTTCTACATAAATTCAATTCAAACAATACAAATTATTTTTAAAAAATTAATACAAACACACACACACACGCACACACGCACACACACACACACACACAATGTTTGAATCTCTGTCAATCACTCTGATGTGCAATTAAAATGAGTGCAATGACTGAGTGCTGTCGGTCACTGTCTTTAATCATTTCTATGCATAACTGTATGGTAGTTAATGCGACATGCACTGTAATATCATGTTCTATATTGAAAGCTAAATTTTCAAAGGAAAACAGCAATAACATGATTGTTTTATAAAGTATGCATTCATATGTGTTAAGGGCTTTCGCTGAAGGAAGCAGCTGTGGTGTGATGAGTGGTGAATGCAGCGAAAACTTTACAGTAGATTGGAAACCGATTGCTCTCCCATGACTTTTTGTAAACTGTATTGATGACAAAGAACTGCATAGATGTAGATATTATAACAATCTATCGATAAACACACACCTTGTCCTCTACTCTGCGCCGCCGCAGTCTGTGGATTGAAGAACGCACAGAAAGATGGGGAGGAGCCGAAGTCTGCTGCTAAAGCCACCCTAAAAATGGCCTAGCGACGCCCATGGTCTATGTGATGAGTGGGTGACCTCTGGTGGTGAGTGAACGGAAGTGCATGGACAGGATTCGTGACACAGTGGGCTGTACTAAAAGACACTGCGGCCTGTATACCCCCCAGCTGCTTATCCCTGGCATAGACAGGCCCAGATTAACACAGTGTAGTGCCCTAGGGTGACCACATTTAAAAGTGCCCTTCCCCCTCCCCCATCTAAAATAAAATATTTAGATAAGAGCACATTCTGATCAATAACAAAAAATATCCTTCTCATTACAAGGTAATATTTGACTCCTTAAAGTAATTAACAGGGCCATTTTTAATTTTTTTTTATTATTATTATTTTTTTGTAATGGCATTTTTTTCTAATTTTATTAAAAGTAGGCTATGTCATTATGTCAAATTTAAAAATCTATATTGATAAGCTTTTCCAAAATTTCTAATTAAATTTTTTTTTTTTAATAAGAACAGGTAGAATAAGAAGAATAAGTTACCAATCAAAAGAAATCAGTATAGAGAATGAGGAGTTACGCCACATTCTTTTCATTCTTCATTGTGTCGTTTGCAGGGAAGAGAAGCTAATTTATCGCAGTGCATGATAATTAGATTTTTTTTTTCTCTTAGATTTTGTAGAATTTCATTTACAATGTTGATCTGATTACCGTGAAAACAGTATCACCCGCTGGATGCTCGCTGCTGTTTCAGCCATCATATTAAATTATCCAAATAAAAGTGTGTTCAACAAGCTGACAGAAGTCAGTCCATTTCTTTGTTGGAAACTTTTAAATGACAAAGTACAATTGTTGTCATTATAAATATAAATTTTTCCATGGCCACGGAGGAGAATCAGAGATTGTGGGTCACATTCAGCGAGTCACAAACTTGCTGTATTTTTATATTTATGTCAACACACAACAAGCTAAATCTAATCCCTAGGAGCTTGTGAACAGTTTTATAGCATTTATAGCATTAAAATGCTGGTTTAATGTACTAAGACAGTGAAACTAAAAGACATGCAGGTGAGTCAGAATATTAACACGACATGTTTAAACGTTAAGCATTTTCCTCCCTTTAGAAAACCGCAAAGTAGAAAGCGCTTATGGATTAAGACAGCGATATTCAATGTTCATATTTTGGGCTCATCTGTTTCTCTGCACATATATTATGATTTATTAGTAAGGTGTGTTACAGAATTTGGTCTTTTATTATCACTGTTTAATCAGTGACATTAACAGATTTACTATTCTGCGTCTTCTCCGTGACTTGTTTCCTTTGGTGTTTTTACACAGAAAAAGGGTGAAAAAACATACCGTTTTATCCGGTTTTAAGTGGCATGTAGGTAAATTTACAGACATTTACAGAGGCTCAGAGGTGACATGGATGTTTTAAACTCATAACAATGTTGTGAGATTAATGTTTTAAATATAAAATTTTTAATACAGGACTGTTGTTTGATTGAAATGATTTAAATAACTATAACTGCACTTTAAAAATAAAAATAAAACTGCCAGCAGGTGAAGGCAAGTCATTGATTTTAATCACTGAATCATTTATTAGTTTGAATGGCTGATTCATTCAGGAACGAAGCAAGTGACTCCCTGCGTCCCAGTGTGCATACTACCCACCCTATCTGCCCTAAATAGTATTGAAAATTACTAATATCACATAGAATTAGTGCCACAATAGGATGCAGACACTGACTTTATGAATGAGTAATTGAATCATTGACTCACTAGATTCATTTAAAAACGCAGGTTCATTCATGAACGAAACACCACTTGGAGATGCGCAGCGGCTCAGCTGTGACTGATTGAAACTATTTTCATTGAAGAAATAGAGCAAAATCAGGCAATACTGTTAAAGTCATACAATGTATGTCACTTAATATTAACTTATTGTTTATTGAACTGTTATATTAATTTAATATCACATTTGCAAACTGCCTTAATAATCTTTGAAAGCTGTCACTCACTCCAGTTCATCGTGATCTCACAAAGCTCCATTGTAAACAAAGCTCTCTACACTGCACAACAAATCTCTTATTTACACCCTGTCTACGCTTTGTTTGTTATAACGAGAGGATTTGTGAGATTGCATAACTCAGCAATGAAAAAAAGTATCCAGCGGCTTTTCACGTGGATATTGGCCAGGTATGGACACTGCAAGACTGTTATTAACCCTCGAGCAGGGCTTGCGATCGCTCGAGGATTATGTACAAGAGTACTTAGAGCTCGCATATTTTTCTGATCTGCCGGACTGTCATCCCTGTTGCTTGTGCACCTTTTCCTTCCCAAATTCTTCCTTCCAGTCAACTTTGCATTTAATATGCTTTGATACAGCACTCTGTAAACAGCCACACCTTTCAGTAATGACCCTCTGTGACTTACCCTGTTTGTGGAGGGCGTCGATGTTCGTCTCCTGGATCATTGCCAAGTCAGCATTCTTCCCCATTATTGTGGTTTCAAAGAACAAGAGATACCCAGAATTTATACTGTAGGGATGGTCATTTATTCAAACTCAAATGTAAATATTCTAATATTTTGAGATACTGATTTTTGACTTTCATGAGCTGTAAGCTCTAATCATCAAAATTAAAAGAAATAAACATTTGAAATATATCAGTCTGTGTGTAATGAATGAATATAATATACAAGTTTCACTTTTTGAATGGAATTAGTGAAATAAATCAACTTTTTGATGATATTCTAATTATATGACCAGCACCTGTACACACACACACACACACACACACACACACACACACACACACACACACACACACAGCTGTACACAGTCATGGCCAAAAATATCGGCACCAACTTTTCATTGGATAATAAGAATTTAAAATGGGATGAAATATCATTATGAAATAAAAGTATTTCTCTAATACACATTGGCCACAATTAACGGCACCCTTTTATTCAATAATTTTTGAAACCTCCATTTGCCATTTTAACAGCTCTAAATGTTCTCCTATAATGCCTGATGAGGTTAGAGAACACCTGACAAGAGATCAGAGACCATTCCTTCATCCAGAATCACTCCAGACCCTTTAGATTCACAGCTCCATGCTGGTGCTTCTTCTCTTCAGTTCACTCATTTTCTATAGGGTTCAGGTCAGAGGACTGGAATGGCCATAGCAAAAGCTTGGTTTTGTGCCCAGTGACCCGTACTGGAGCGTGTACTGGAGGGTTCTGTCATGGAGCAGGCTCTGGAGGGTGCTGTTGAGGAGCGGGCTCTGGAGCTGGGCTCCAACACATACCCTCATACACCACCAGTAATCCCAAGGGCACATGTGCGTCCACTGGCGGCCTTGAGTGAGCCGCGGATGGCGGGCTGGAATTCCCCGCGAACAGCGGCCTTGGGAGAGCCACGAATGGCAGCTTTGACTTTGCTGCAGACGGCGGCCTTGAGTGAGCCGCAGACATGTGTGGCGGGAAGGATGCAGGAGACTTGGGGTAAGTACTTTTCTTCGTTTTAATACATCAAACAGAAAAACTGGAAACACAACGTAAATGGACGAGTGAACGGACCAAGACTCAGGGAGAACTCAGGACTTATAAACACATAGAACGTAATCAAGGAGAACTGAAACAGGTGTTAGGAATAATCAAATGGAATAAAACTAGAACAGGAAAATAACAATACCAGGAAAATCAGGAAAGGCAGGGGTAAAACAAAGAACAATGAGCCCAGAACCCTGACAGTAACATTTTATCTTGATTGGAAATTCTTAAAGCCACTTCACTAATTTGTGAAGCTCAATTATCTTTTGCTGCACATCAGAAATATATTCTTTGGTTTTTCTCATTGTGATGGATGATTAAGGGAATTTGGGCTTTGTTTTCCCTCCTATTTATATTTCTGTGAAGCAGGAAGCCATGGCTGGATAATTTCATGTTCATAATCACCCTGGAGTGCTCAAAATTGTGAATATGAATGGGAATATACTTCAGAGATATTTTACTCATAAGAATTTCTAGGGGTGCCAATAATTGTGTCCAATGTGTATTTGAGAAAAACATTTGGTTACACTTTATATTAGGTGGCCTTAACTACTATGTACTTACATAAAAAAATAAGTACAATGTACTTATTGTGTTCATATTGTATTGCAAAACACGGTTACACTTTATATTAGGTGGCCTTAACTACTATGTACTTACGTCAAAAAATAAGTACAATGTACTTATTGTTTTCATATTGTATTGCAAAACACTTTTGCTGCTATTGAGGGGGGGTACGGGTAAGGTTAGGGACAGGTTTGGTGGTCTGGGTAGGTTTAAGGGTGAGTTAAGGTGTAAGGGATGGGTCAACAGTGTAATTATAAATGTAATTACAGAAATTAATTACAGATGTAAGTACATATAGGTATTTTTAAAAATATAAGTACAATGTAAAAACATGTATGTACACAGTAAGTGCATTGTATCAAATGATTAATTTAAATGTAAGTACATGTAGTTAAGGCCACCTAATGTAAAGTGGGACCCAAAACACTTTTGCTGCTATTGAGGTGGGATACGGGTAAGGTTAGGGACAGGTTTGGTGGTATGGGTAAGTTTAAGGGTGGGTTAAGGAGTAAGGGATGGGTCAGTGTAATTATAAATGTAATTACAGAAATTAATTACAGATGTAAGTACATATAGGTATTTTTAAAAATATAAGTACAATGTAAAAACATGTATGTACACAATAAGTGCATTGTATCAAATGATTATTTCAAATGTAAGTACACAGTAGTTAAGGCCACCTAATATAAAGTGGGACCAAACATTTATTTCATAATGATATTTCCCCCCATTTTAAATTCTTATAATCCAAAGAAAGGTTAGATTTTTGTGAATTTTTTAAATAAAAGATCAAAAGGATTAACAATGCAGATTAATTTTCATAGCCTTCTTTGAGCATATTTACCAAGGGTGGGTTTTTCTGGCCATGACTGTAGAGTAAATAATGTACAAACCCGATTCCAAAAAGTTAGGACACTGTACAAATTGTGAATAAAAAGGAATGCAATAATTTACAAGTCTCATAAACTTATATTTTATTCACAATAGAATATAGATAACATATCAAATGTTGAAAGTGAGACATTTTGAAATGTCATGCCAAATATTGGCTCATTTTGGATTTCATGAGAGCTACGCATTCCAAAAAAGTTGGGACAGTTAGCAATAAGAGGCCGGAAAAATTAAATTTACATATAAGGAACAGCTGGAGGACCAATTTGCAACTACTTATGTTAATTGGCAACATGATTGGGTATAAAAAGAGCCTCTCAGAGTGGCAGTGTCTCTCAGAAGTCAAGATGGGAAGAGAATCACCAATTCCCCCAATGCTGCGGCGAAAAATAGTGGAGCAATATCAGAAAGGAGTTTCTCAGAGAAAATTGCAAAGAGTTTGAAGTTATCATCATCTACAGTGCATAATATCATCCAAAGATTCAGAGAATCTGGAACAATCTCTGTGTGTAGGGGTCAAGGCCGGAAAACCATACTGGATGCCCATGATCTTCGGGCCCTTAGACGGCACTGCATCGCATACAGGAATGCTACTGTAATGGAAATCACAACATGGGCTCAGGAATACTTCCAGAAAACATTGTCGGTGAATACAATCCACCGTGCCATTCACCGTTGCCAGCTAAAACTCTATAGGTCAAAAAGAAGCCATATCTAAACATGATCCAGAAGCGCTGGCGTTTTCTCTGGGACAAGGCTCATTTAAAATGAACTGTGGCAAAGTGGAAAACTGTTCTATGGTCAGACGAATCAAAATTTGAAGTTCTTTTTGGAAAACTGGGACGCCATGTCATCCGGACTAAAGAGGACAAGGACAACCCAAGTTGTTATCAGCACTCAGTTCAGAAGCCTGCATCTCTGATGGTATGGGGTTGCATGAGTGCGTGTGGCATGGGCAGCTTACACATCTGGAAAGGCACCATCAATGCTGAAAGGTATATCCAAGTTCTAGAACAACATATGCTCCCATCTAGACGTCGTCTCTTTCAGGGAAGACCTTGCATTTTCCAACATGACAATGCCAGACCACATACTGCATCAATTACAACATCATGGCTGCGTAGAAGGATCCGGGTACTGAAATGGCCAGTCTGCAGTCCAGATCTTTCACCCATAGAAAACATTTGGCGCATCATAAAGAGGAAGATGCGACAAAGAAGACCTAAGACAGTTGAGCAACTAGAAGCCTGTATTAGACAAGAATGGGACAACAATCCTATTCCTAAACTTGAGCAACTTGTCTCCTCAGTCCCCAGACGTTTGCAGACTGTTATAAAAAGAAGAGGGGATGCCACACAGTGGAAAACATGGCCTTCTCCCAACTTTTTTGAGATGTGTTGATGCCATGAAATTTAAAATCAACTTATTTTTCCCTTAAAATGATACATTTTCTCAGTTTAAACATTTGATATGTCATCTATGTTGTATTCTGAATAAAATATTGAAATTTGAAACTTCCACATCATTGCATTCTGTTTTTATTCACAATTTGTACAGTATCCCAACTTTTTTGGAATCGGGTTTGTACAAATCTGTACATAAATCTTCTGTTCCAGATTCATACACATTGTTAAGTATTACTTATTTCAATGTTTTCTGTTCTCATGTCAGATATGTATGTACCAAGAGCTTCTTAAAAAAACACAACAAATTCCATGTGTGTGTGTGTGTGTGTGTGTGCACACTTGGCGAATAAAGCTAATTCTGATTCTGATTCTAAAAGAGATTGCTTGCTTTGATTATATAAGTAGCATTATATATATAATCAACATTGACCTTCAGGCCTTGTTCATCAACAAAACTTCATATGAAATATGTGCCCAGGTCCTCCACATACTTAAAGAAAAATTAAAAGACATCCCTTGCTTCATTGGGTGTTTTGTTATTTTACAAAAATAATTACATTGAAAATTTTACCAAAACAAATGTTTAACAAAAGATATGTTCCAACTATCATAAATGAACAGTTGAATGATCAGATAAACAGTTCTTGAAATGCAGTAATACATACATACATAAACTACATAGAGAGATTCCTTGATAGATTATTCACAGAACATGGCATGGACATTCAGAACTTGTTCATCAAGACAATTTGATATGAATGTGTCCAGATCCTTTGTGTCCACTAAAAACCTCATCATTTATACATGCAAACATTTTTTTAAACCACAAAAAAAATCAATCAATATTTTAGAGAAATGCTCTTGCCATACCTCCACGCACCACTGCATTGCTTATGTGGTCCTCCAAGTGAATTGTAACGAGTAATTTTCTTTACTGGTGAAACTGCAGCAGGGACCCTCATCCCAGCAGAACAGCCCTGCATCAGGCTAGGACCCGAAAATGCATAGAATGCTGTAAAACATGAAAAACAAACTGACAATAATTATGTGACCTTTCCATTAATATACAATGATACAAAGATCATTTGTCACATGCACAGTTATCCAGATGTAGTGATATATATATTATACACACACACACACACACACACACACATTCAGACTGTGAACGCATGCCTTTAGGTTTGACGCTACATTTATTAGTGTCACATTTGTTTGGGATCATCAAGGGTCAGAGGTCATGAGTTTTGGTGCTTGAGTTGGTTGAAAGTTTCCTCAGTTTTCTTGCATCGACCGTCTGAAGCAATGCTGCATGATCCTTCAGATGTGAAGTCAGCGTATGGTTTGCACTAAATAATACAGTCGTTTCAAAACTGTTAAAATAGACCGACCGTTCAAATCACAGTAATGAAGACAGACTTTATAAAAATGGCAGAATTCTTTATTTTATTAATTTTTTTAACAAAAGCAACAAACGGATCACAAATGCTTGAAAACTCGCCGTGGACGACAGATGACAGATGAAGGACTGCTGCAAACGCTGCTTTAATGTAATGAGAACGGAATCTGATTGAGACGGAGGCTCATGTGACATATCAGATGTTAACGGGATGCACAGCAGCATTATCATGAAGAGCTGAAAATGTTACACGTCTCAACACGGCAATCTTATCCTGCAGATATCAGAACATTATCAATGTGCGATTGCTTTTAGGAGGAAAACAGCATTTGTTTACATCCACCACTTCATCTGATCAGAATAACTCGTGTGATCGTTTGTCACAAGCATCAGGAGAACAGCCCATCTTCAATCTTTAATGCCTTTCATAGATGTCTAGTCCAGAAAACATGCTTTGACTTTATATGAGCAAAAATGCATAAAGGCCCATTTACTCTTAAGAATGAGAAAGCAAAGCCAAATCAACAGCAGAAGAACCCATCCACAGGGACGCATTGTTTCAGCTCTGGGTGAAAACGGCCTCATGAGTGTGAACCCATATATTCTGTTAGAGGAGATGTCCCACAGATGTAGTAAATCACTGATACATTAAAAAAGAAAATCAGGCAGATTCATTTATTCAGATTCAAATTATTTACACTGACTAACTGAATATTCAGCAGGAATCAAATCAATCTTATAAGAACCAGAATATGTTCAGTTTCTGCTAAAGCTCTGGAAATATGTGTAAGAACGGTCTTTATACTCTGGCAGAGCTCTAAAAAAATACTCATTAAAAAACAAACATTAAAACTGAATAAACTGAAAACTGTGCTGTAGCTTCTTCACGGTGTCAAAATGAGAAACATCAGTCAGTCAAGTCTTTATCAGCGACATAATGTGAGCGGATACAGCTGGTGGAGGATCCGAGCGTGTTTGTGACGGTCAGTTTAGCCAGCTGCTGTTGAGCTGGGTCTGATTCTTGATGCTGGTGTCCATCTTTAGCACTTCTCTGACCGCCATCGTTGCGTAGGTGGAGGACGGCAGAGAAAACTCCATCTTCAGGGCCCGAAACTTCCCCTCTGCACACACAAGCATATATATTTTATACATATAATACACACACACATAGTACATGTATAATATTTATAATTAGCTTTATACACTTGGTTTTAATTGGCAAATACTTCAGAGTCCAGGACTGGATCATTATTGCAGGAATGAATGTTTCTGGCATGTTCCTAACTGCTGCAGCGTGCAAGAATAATTCAGGGAGTTCACCACAGGGTCATGACCTTTAACCCCACTGACGGTCTTTAGGGTGTGCTGGAGACTTTACTCTCCCATTAGCAAAACAAGATTAATGCAACCCTTGATGGAAATAAATGCGATGTTGTGTAAAGATCTGGAAACAATGCACACTGTGATCAAAGCCGTAGGCGGTCCGATGAAAAGACTGATGTTTTTGGGCCAGGCAGTGAATAAACCAATAGTAGTCTATCTAGAGAGCCGAGTAAATGTGTGTGTCTTGGACCTTTGAGGTAGACCGGAGCCGGAGCGTCTTCTAGTTTCTCCACATCTGTGAGAACAAGAGGCACTCGTGGATCATCGTACTGGATCAGCTCCCTTTGGAGGAGAAAGATCAGATGAATCCATCAGAACTGAAGCTGGACGCACAGGAGCAGAACGAGTTACTGGAGCTCACTCACCAGCTGACGTCTCTGGGACGGATGAGGATCCTCCTGTAAGCGCCGGCCAGAGAATAATCCCGAACCTTGTGCCTCATGTTATCAATGTCCAGGTCATCGACGCTCAGCATGTCTCTGTAGCCTCGACCCACTGCAGGAGACGCACAAACAGCCAGAACACCAGAGAGAGAAAACACACCTGAGCATCTGGAGATGAACGATCAGACGAGCAGAGCTGCTTCTTCACACCTTCTCTGTGTTTCTTAACCTTTGTGCCACCGAAGCCCCATCACGCCCACCACCACAATTACTGCAATATCTACCCGCTAAAATATTTGAAAGATTGATAAGGCTACAGACATTTCCGTTCATTAAAGGCGTTAAAAAAAAAAAGAACTTATATATATATATCCAGGTTTTCCCAGAATGCCTCACCACTGTGAGTGGGATAAATGACGTCAAACCCCGGCAGCGGCATCACCAGGTCATGAACGGAGTGTTTCTCTGCCTCATCAGCGGACAGAACATGAGCCGAGCCTGAAGAACACGGGAGATTCTGTCAGCATCATCACCACCATCAGTATCACACACACACACACACACACACACACACACACACACACTAGGGTTGGGTACCGAAACCCGGTATCAATATGGCACCGGTCCCTATGTAACCGGTATGTACTAGAACCGAATCAGAACGCAGATTTCGGTGCCACGCCTGAGCGATCGATTGAAATATTGGTTTCACTTTATTTTGATGGTCCCTTTAACACATTCTATTGACTATAAGTAACATTGCACCTACATTTCTCCTGACTCTCATCAGAGTGTTAGTAGTGTATTAGTTGACTGGTAGGGTTAGGGTTAGATTGACACGTTCTTGCAAAGTTACTTATAGTCAGTAGAATATCTGTTGAGAGACCATCACAATAAGGAGTGAGTAGATATGAAGCAGACAGTCTACTAATACTCTTATGAGAGTTTGTTAACATGTAGTTCAACATTACTTAGTGTCAACAGAATGATCAAAAGGGACCATCAAAATAAAGTGTTACCGAAATATTTGTCCTTTGTTTCTCCAAAACGAAAGTAAGAAGCATCATCACCGGCACCTCGCGTGAAAAATTATTTCCCGACTGAGAAAATGCACGTGAACTCAAGTCGGAAAGCTCTAATAATACAAGTCCAGCAAATCTTTGTAGTACTGCGAGCGTGCTGTTTTCACATTCCGACTTAAAGCAGAACTCTGGAAATGAGAGCTTCGAGTAAAGCGTGAATGCAGACATTACACTCGCTCTGACGGCAGCAGGGAGCCCTCCATTAACTAGCTACGCTAAACATGCTTAAATTAAAATGCCTAAAGCTAAAATTCTCTTATATTCACGTTTTTAAACCTGTTGTCCAACGAAAGAGAACATTATAACCTTTTTTAGTCCACAACACCAGTTAAATGCTTTTGTGATCTGATGTAGCTTCTTGTCTCAGAATGAGGCAGAAAATATGTTCCATAGGCTGCTAATACATCGATTGACAATGGATTATAAATATACTTAATTATTATGAAAATACCAGAGTTGGCTTGAATAACACAGATAAACTATACATTGTTGTAGTCGAGTGTTTATTGTATTTGTTTTATCATTCAAAACGTTTATATCTTGTTTACTCCGTTACATCCATAGCAATGCATTTGTCCATATCCTGCAAACCCAGAGGCTGCATTTTCAGGACCGCAGTCCTAGGACCGCATTTCTAGTATGAAGATTGATATAATTATTTGTGGATCGTATATGTGTGTGCGCTCTGTGGTAACTCAGATCTTTTAAATATGAAATGTTAAATTAGAGAGTAGAACATGTTCCTTATTTCATTCACTTCTCTCTCTTTCTCTCTCTGAGGAGTCAGTGAAGACGTCGTCCATGAAGTTCTTTCTATGTGGTTCACGTCATGAACAAATTTGTTTTTGTGTGTGTTCAAGTTCAACTGTTGTAATATATTATTTTATAAAATATACACAATCTTAAATCTACCCCCAGAGTCATCCTTGTGTCTTTCCTCTGTACTTGAAAATGTGGTTGATCTAGTGGCTGAAAAGACTATACCATGATTTCTGGTTTATTTTACTTGAGTTATTATATTATGCTACTTAGACACAATGATTACTCAACATTCCTAGGAGCCAGGTTTAATTGCAATAAAGAAAGTAGTATTTGGGTGTAATAAAACTTAAAAAAAAACTCTAAAATTCTAATGTAGTTAAAACTGGGTGGAAATACTGCCTTAGTGGCACTTTTTTCGGTCCTCCAAAACTAGGGTCCTGGAAATGCGTTCCTGGGACTGCGGTTCTCCGGCTCGCGAGGTGGCGCCGTCACAAAAAACTAGGGTCCTAGAAGTGCGGTCCTATAACTGCGGTCCTGAAAGTGCGGCCTCTGGTACTGCAGACTGATAATGTTGCATATCGGGGATTTCCTGGAGCTTCATGAGTTCTGCTACTTCTGTGACTGGATGTGTGGATGTTTTGTGCGAGGGTGCCCTCTGGCATCCAGTATGAACGAAAAAGACATCATGCGTTTAGTGCTAATGGCCAATCTAATTATTAATTGCTCATTTTTATTCATTTTTTATTATTTTTAAGTATCGATTTGGCACCGGTATCGAAAAAAACCCCCAAACGATACCCAACCCTAACGCTCACACCCTCACCTCACACTTACACGCTCACTCACTCACACACAAACTCACACGCTCACTCACTCACACACAAACTCACACGCGCTCTCACTCACACGCGCTCTCACTCACACGCTCACACACTCACACGCGCTCTCACTCACACGCGCTCACTCACACGCGCTCTCACTCACACGCTCACACACTCACACGCTCACACACTCACACGCTCACACACTCACACGCGCTCTCGCTCACACGCTCTCTCGCTCACACGCGCTCTCGCTCACACGCGCTCTCGCTCACACGCTCTCTCGCTCACACGCGCTCTCGCTCACACGCGCTCTCGCTCACACGCGCTCTCACTCACACGCGCTCTCACTCACACGCGCACTCACTCACACGCGCTCTCACTCACACGCTCACACACACTCACACGCGCTCTCACTCACACGCTCACACGCGCTCTCACTCACACGCGCTCTCACTCACACGCGCTCTCACTCACACGCGCTCTCACTCACACGCGCTCTCACTCACACGCTCACACACTCACACGCGCTCTCACTCACACGCGCTCTCACTCACACGCGCTCTCACTCGCTCACACGCTCTCTCACTCACACACAAACTCACACGCTCTCTCACTCACTCGCGCTCTCACTCACACGCGCTCTCACTCACACGCTCACACGCGCTCTCACTCACACGCTCACACGCGCTCTCACTCACACGCGCTCTCACTCACACGCGCTCTCACTCACACGCGCTCTCACTCGCTCACACGCGCTCTCACTCACACGCTCACACACTCACACGCGCTCTCGCTCACACGCTCTCTCGCTCACACGCGCTCACTCACACGCGCTCTCGCTCACACGCTCTCTCGCTCACACGCGCTCACTCACACGCGCTCTCGCTCACACGCTCTCTCGCTCACTCACACGCGCTCTCACTCACACGCGCTCTCACTCACACGCGCTCTCACTCGCTCACACGCGCTCTCACTCACACACAAACTCACACGCGCTCTCACTCACACGCGCTCTCACTCACACGCTCACACACTCACACGCGCTCTCGCTCACACGCTCTCTCGCTCACACGCGCTCACTCACACGCGCTCTCGCTCACACGCTCTCTCGCTCACACGCGCTCACTCACACGCGCTCTCGCTCACACGCTCTCTCGCTCACTCACACGCGCTCTCACTCACACGCGCTCTCACTCACACGCGCTCTCACTCACACGCGCTCTCACTCACACGCGCTCTCACTCACACGCGCACTCACTCACACGCGCACTCACTCACACGCGCTCACACTCACACGCGCTCACACTCACACGCGCTCTCGCTCACACGCTCACACACTCACACGCGCTCTCGCTCACACGCGCTCTCGCTCACACGCGCTCTCGCTCACACGCTCTCTCGCTCACACGCGCTCTCGCTCACACGCGCTCTCGCTCACACGCTCTCTCACTCACTCACACGCGCTCTCGCTCACTCGCTCTCTCGCTCACTCGCTCTCTCTCACACGCGCTCTCTCTCACACGCGCTCTCACTCACACGCGCTCTCACTCACACGCGCTCTCACTCACACGCTCTCACTCACACGCGCTCTCACTCACACGCGCTCTCACTCACACGCTCACACACACTCACACGCGCTCTCACTCACACTCTCACACACTCTCACACACACTCACACGCGCTCTCACTCACACGCGCTCTCACTCACACGCTCTCTCACTCGCTCACACGCGCTCTCACTCACACGCGCGCTCACTCACACTCTCGCTCACTCACACTCTCGCTCACTCACACTCTCGCTCTCACGCGCTCTCACACACTCTCACACGCGCTCTCACTCACACGCGCTCTCACGCGCTCTCACGCACTCACACGCGCTCTCACTCACTCTCACGCTCTCACTCACACGCTCACACTCTCACACACACTCTCTCACACACACTCTCTCTCTCACACACTCTCTCTCTCACACACTCTCTCTCTCACACACTCTCTCTCTCACACACTCTCTCTCTCACACACTCTCACTCACACTCACACACTCTCACTCACACTCACACACTCTCACTCACACTCACACACTCTCACTCACACTCACTCACACTCACACTCACTCACACTCACACACTCTCACTCACACACTCTCACTCACACACTCTCACTCACACACTCTCACTCACACACTCTCACTCACACACTCTCACTCACACACTCTCACTCACACACTCTCACTCACACACACACACACACACTCTCACTCACACACTCTCACTCACACACTCTCACTCACACACTCTCACTCACACACTCTCACTCACACACTCTCACTCACACACTCTCACTCACACTCTCACACACACTCTCACTCACACACTCTCACTCACACACTCTCACTCACACACTCTCACTCACACACTCTCACTCACACACTCTCACTCACACACTCTCACTCACACACTCTCACTCACACACTCTCACTCACACACTCTCACTCACACACTCTCACTCACACACTCTCACTCACACACTCTCACACTCTCACTCACACACTCTCACTCACACACTCTCACTCACACACTCTCACTCACACACTCTCACTCACTCACTCACACACTCTCACTCACACACTCTCACTCACACACTCTCACTCACACACTCTCACACTCTCACTCACACACTCTCACTCACACACTCTCACTCACACACTCTCACTCACACACTCTCACTCACACACTCTCACTCACACACTCTCACACTCTCACTCACACACTCTCACTCACACACTCTCACTCACACACTCTCACTCACACACTCTCACACTCTCACACTCTCACTCACACACTCTCACTCACACACTCTCACTCACACACTCTCACTCACACACTCTCACTCACACACTCTCACTCACACACTCTCACTCACACACTCTCACTCACACACTCTCACTCACACACTCTCACTCACACACTCTCACTCACACACTCTCACTCACACACTCTCACACACACACTCTCACACTCTCACTCACACACTCTCACTCACACACTCTCACTCACACACTCTCACTCACACACTCTCACTCACACACTCTCACTCACACACTCTCACTCACACACTCTCACACTCTCACTCACACACTCTCACTCACACACTCACACACTCACACTCTCACACACTCTCACACACTCTCACACACTCTCACACACTCTCACACACTCTCACACACTCTCACACACTCTCACACACTCTCACACACTCTCACACACTCTCACACACACACTCTCACTCTCACACACTCTCACACACTCTCACTCTCACACACTCTCACTCTCACACACTCTCACTCTCACACACTCTCACTCTCACACACTCTCACTCTCACACACTCTCACTCTCACTCTCACTCACTCTCACACACTCTCACACACTCTCACACACTCTCACACACTCTCACACACTCTCACACACTCTCACACACTCTCACACACTCTCACACACTCTCACACACTCTCACTCACACACACTCTCACTCACACACACTCTCACTCACACACACTCTCACTCACACACACACACACTCACACACACACACACTCTCACTCACACACACACACACACACACTCACTGCCTCTGAGAACCAGATCTCCCTCCACGGCTCTGAGTCCGAAGGCCTCCATGCGTTTGCTGACCATACAGTTCCAGACGTAGCTCTGATAGCTGTGGATGTACATCAGCCTGTTGTTACGAGGGATCTGAAGCAGGATAAGGACGGTCAGATCACTGCGAGTGCTGTGTGTTTTGAGCATGTGTTAACATTATTTTCTCTCACCAGTCCGAAGGCTGTGATGATGTTGTTTTTGCCGTACTTGGCCAGGCCTCGCAGTAACTGACCCTC
>JAJUBA010000542.1:225000-235000 GCA_029620275.1 Acrossocheilus wenchowensis | reverse complement strand
TGGAAATAGGCTCATTCTCCAACTCCCCCAGAGTTAATGAGTTGAGTTTTACCGTTTTTGAATCCATTCAGCCGATCTCCGGGTCTGGCGAGAGCACTTTTAGCATAGCTTAGCATAGATCATTGAATCCGATTAGACCAGTAGCATCGCGTTCAAAAATGACCAAAGAGTTTCGATATTTGTCCTATTTAAAACTTGACTCTTCTGTAGTTATATCGTGTACTAAGACCGGCGGAAAATGAAAAGTTGCGATTTTCTAGGCCGATTTGGCTAGGAACTATACTCTCATTCCGGCATAATAATCAAGGAACTTTGCTGCCGCAGCAGGCGCAGTGATATTACGCAGCGCCTGAAAGTAGTTCCCAGCTAGGTAACTAGTTATAATATAGCTGGGGACTACTTTCAGGCACTGCGTAATATCACTGCTATCACAAAATCAGGGTATGTAATTAGCCATAATAACCCGCTCTCTGAAGATAACCTGCTCCGGAGTAGCTTCTGTTTCAGGGTTAGTTCACTTCAGCGCTATCAGCGCACGCGTGATCTACTGACCAGCCTTCAGTGGGCGTGACAGATGCACTACATTATATATTATTACAATACAGTTATGTAATATAGACCACTTATTTACTTATTTATTTATATGTATATATGTGAAAATAAACCTGCATTATTAATACTTTTGATCTTTTATTTAAAAAAAGAAAAAAAAAAAAAGTATAAATTCACTAAAATCTAACCTTTCATTGAACTAAAACAAATTGAAAATGAGGGAAAATCTCAATGAAATTAATGTTTTTCTCAAATACATGTTGAACAATTATTGACACCCCTAGAAATTCTCATGAGTAAAATATCTCTGAAGTATATTTCCATTCATATTCACAATTTTGAGCACTCCAGGGTGATTATAAACATGAAATTATCCAGCCATGGCTTCCTGCTTCACAGAAATATAAATGGAGGGAAAACAAAGCCCAAATTCCCTTAATCATCACAATGAGAAAAACCAAAGAATATATTTCTGATGTGCAAAAAAGATAATTGATCTTCGCAAATTAGTGAAGTGGCTTTAAGAAAAGAGCTAGAGCAGTGAAAATTCCCATCTCCACCATCAGGGCAATAATTAAGAGGTTACAATCAACATAAAATGTTAGGAAACTGCCTGGAAGAGGACGTGTGTCTATATCATCCTAATGCACGGTGAGAAGGAGAGTTTGAGCGGATAAAGTATTTTGAATACTGCTGTATTTTTGATGTTGTGGCCTATATTTCTGCTGGAGGTCCTGGACATCTTGTTTATGATGCCATCAAATACCAACAGATAAAAAAATCAATAAGTGACTGACTCTGCTAGAAATCTTATAATGGGCCATGTTTGGATCTTCCAACCGTACAATAATCCAAACACAAACCTCAAAAACAACACAAAAATGGGTCACTGAGCACAAAACCAAGCTTCTGCTGGTCATTCAGTCCTCTGACCTGAACCCTGTAGAACATGAGTGACCTGAAGAGAAGAAGCTGTGAATCTAAAGGGTCTGGAGGGATTCTGGACGAAGGAACGGTCTCTGATCTCTCGTCAGGTGTCTCTAACCTCATCAGGCGTTATAGGAGAACATTTAGAGCTGTTAAACTGACAAATGGAGGTTTCAGAAAGTATTGAATAAAAGGGTGCCGTTAATTGTGGCCAATGTGTATTTGAGAAAAACATTTTTCATAATGATATTTCCCCCCATTTTAAATTCTTATCCAATGAAAGGTTAGATTTTTGTGAATTTTTTAAATAAAAGATCAAAAGGATTATTTTCACAGCCTTCTTTCATCATAATTACCAAGGGTGCCGATATTTTTGGCCATGACTGCAAGGGCGTAGTTTTGGTTTGAATATTGGGGGGGTTGAAGTGGACCCTGGGTCAGGCTCCCTCTTAAGGTTTATTTATTTGTTTGTTTGCTTAAATGTTTATTTTTGTAAAATGGTGTTTTGTGCTATCCACCACACATGCAAAGTTGGTTGATAGCGTAACTGCAATAAAGTAATAGGCTAGTTAACAATTACTTGTTTATATAGGATATATAATGTATTTTATATTATTTAGACACTTAGGCTATAGTTTGACAATGTTCTAATTCAACACGCCGTGGGAAGTCAATCTACCTTAACATTTTCTTATATTGATATTGTTTATTTCTTACTCCTTAACAGTTCATGAGGCTCTTAATGATTTAATCTGCCATCATTGGAATATCTGAAGGCAGGTTTTTCCATCGCTCATCATTAGAACCCACTGGCTCTCGACTTGTACTTGCTCTTATGAAAAAGTACCATAGTTCTTAACTGTAGCATCTGTTATAATAAGGCTAGCCTATTAATCATTACCAGGCCAATAATGACTTTTTTTATTAATCTATATTGCATTTGTTATGAGAAACAACAGTCTTTAGAAACAATAGCCACAACATGCCACAGTTGTAATATAAATCTTTATGGAAAAATCTATTCCCTTAACAGATTATCTATTATAAATTCTACAAGTTAGACAAAATTTACCACAATAAATAAGCCTACAGTAAGACGTGATAAATTATAGTAAAGGTGGTCATGAGTAGTTTAAAAATATTTTAATATTATGTTAGTGCTGGTGCAAGATTGTTTTCTCCTTTTTTCATCAGTCTTTTTAGTTTGTGCCTTTTTTTAGATAATGTTCGACTTACTCCATAGCATTTTAAAGTGGCAGTTTCTCAATAGTTCAAATAGATCACATATTTTACCATCAGCTTCGCGATAGGAATGGCTCGCGCAAATCTTCTCCCGCGTCTCGAGCGCGCTGGTGAACGCGCACAGAGTATAGGGTGATTCGCGCGCCGCTCGTGCACAATTAAAAGAGCCGCGCTTCAGTCATGTTGTGCTGATAAGCTCCGTTCGGTTCTTACATGAAGTTAGCGCTTATAAAAGCGCCGAAGGCGCGATTCATATAATTAATAAATGGCCTGATTCTAAATTTCCATTAACCATGGTATAAATATTGGGGGGGTTGTACTTACTAGTTTTGGTTATTGGGGGGGTTACCTCCCCCCCATCCCCCCCACAAACTACGCCCCTGCATGACTGTACAGTCGTGGCCAAAAGTTTTGAGAATACCATAAATATTAATTTTCACAAAGTCTGCTGCTTCAGTGTTTTTAGATCTTTTTGTCAGATGTTACTATGGTATACTGAAGTAAAATTACAAGCATTTCATAAGTGCCAATGGCTTTCATTGACAATTACATTAAGTTTAAGCAAAGACTCAATATTTGCAGTGTTGACCCTTCTTTTTCAAGACCTCTGCAATTCGTCCTGGCATGCTGTCAATCAACTACTGGGCCACATCCTGACTGATGGCAGCCCATTCTTACATAATCAATGCTGGGAGTTTGTCAGAATTTGTGGGTTTTTGTTTGTCCACCCGCCTCTTGAGGATTGACTGCAAGTTCTCAATGGGATTAAGTTCTGGGGAGTTTCCTGGTCATGGACCCAAAATTTCAATGTTTTGTTCCCCAGGCCACTTACTTATCACTTTTGCCTTATGGCAAGGTGCTCCATCATGCTGGAAAAGGCATTGTTTGTCACCAAACTGTTCTTGGATGGTTGGGAGAAGTTGCTCTCGGAGGATGTTTTTTGTCATTCTCAAAACTTTGGTCTCCTAAAGTTGATTCAGCTGTGGGATCAGGGCACCTCCAGTGCAGAGCTTGCTCAGGAATGGCAGCGGGCAGGTGTGAGTGCATCTGCCGCACAGTGAGGCCAAGACTTTTGGAGGATGGCCTGGTGTCAAGAAGGCCAGCAAAGAAGCCACTTCTCTCAGATTGACAGATTGATCTTCTGCAGAAAGTATCGTGAATGGACTGCTGAGGACTGGGGCAAAGTCATATTCTCCGATGAAGCCCCTTTCCGATTGTTTGGGGCATCTGGAAAAAGGCTTGTCAGGAGAAGAAAAGGTGAGCGCTACCATCAGTCCTGTGTCATGCCAACAGTAAAGCATCCTGAGACCATTCATGTGTGGGGTTGCTTCTCATCCAAGGGAGTGGGCTCACTCACAATTCTGCCCAAAAACACAGCCATGAATAAAGAATGGTACCAAAACACCCTCCAACAGCAACTTCTTCCAACAATCCAACAACAGTTTGGTGAAGAACAATGCATTTTCCAGCACGATGGAGCACCGTGCCATAAGGCAAAAGTGATAACTAAGTGGCTCGGGGACAAGAACGTTGAAATTTTGGGTCCATGGCCTGGAAACTCCCCAGATCTTAATCCCATTGAGAACTTGTGGTCAATCCTCAAGAGGCGGGTGGACAAACAAAAACCCACTAATTCTGACAAACTCCAAGAAGTGATTATGAAAGAATGGGTTGCTATCAGTCAGGATTTGGCCCAGAAGTTGATTGAGAGCATGCCCAGTCGAATTGCAGAGGTCCTGAAAAAGAACGGCCAACACTGCAAATACTGACTCTTTGTATAAATGTCATGTAATTGTCGATAAAAGCCTTTGAAACGTATGAAGTGCTTGTAATTATATTTCAGTACATCACAGAAACAACTGAAACCAATATCTAAAAGCAGTTTAGCAGCAAACTTTGTGAAAACTAATATTTATGTTATTCTCAAAACTTTTGGCCACGACTGTATATAATTAACATATCATAAAACTATAAAGTACTAACATAAGTAATAAATAAGGTCATATTATTCTAATATAGTTATTATATTTATTTTACTGGCATATGTAACAGTTATCGCTATAAATTATAAAACACTTATGACAAGGTAAAATTTAATTTGTTATTATATACATTTATTACATTCTATGTTATCTCACACATGGATTGGCATTTTCTATCATGTATTTCTATAATAAAAATACATATCTGATATGACAATATATAATTAGCATCAAAACAAACAATATAATTTTTATTCTCAAGCAATAAAGATTAAACAGAAAAAAAGAAAAATTATTGCACAACCATCAATTAGGTGGCGATATGCACCAAGCATGTAAACGACCTTTGAATAAAAGAAGAAAAGCAGTTTATTATAGCGTCCGTTTCCATAGTGACTCGTGGATTCGTCGCTCTGTTGAGAACGTCTCGAGTCTTAAGCAGAACATACTCTGAGTTGAATGAACACACCTCGAGTGAGCAAGGCTTGGGTTAATCCACCGAGAGCTCAGGGTTTATCTGACGGTAAGTTAACCCAATACACCCCTGATCTACCGGCACCAATAACAGCATTGCTCATTTAACTTCAACATGACGGTGAACAAATCATGGCTTTTATATTAATATTAGTGCTGTCAATCAATTAAAAAAATTAACCAATTAAATCACACATTTTTCTGAAATTAATCGCGATTAATCCCACCTAACATTAAAGTTTTTAAATATACTTTTAAATTGCAATAATTCCACATTCAATCTTCAAATTAATGAACAAACAACATAGACAATATTTTTTTTACTAGTACTTATTAGGGGTGTTCCCGAATAGTCGACGATTCAATGCTTTGATTCGAGGAGCCTGATTCGACTCCCAATCTCTCAGTCGAATATTCACGGGTGTTATGATCGTGCCATTTCGGCTATATGGGGGTGCTCAGTGTCTGATTTCACATCGAACTACCGGTTTTCTCCAAATACGTTAATATACAGCCTATTATGATAATGCTGTAAATAAGAATCTTAAAAGAAAGCTTTAAATAAATATTAACATGAGTGAATAAATCCAGCTTCCCCTATAGATTAAAGTGCGAGCAGGACAACAATGCAGAATATTAATAACTATGACTGGCACTGTCATATACATAGCATTATAATGAGAACACTTATAATAAAACACTGCGATTTTTTTAGTGTTTAGTTGTGTTTCTGCATGTTATTGCGTGAAGAACGCGTCCACAAGAGTTCATTCAGAGCCTCGCAGACGCGTTCATGTGCATTCGGGGCATTTTGTGCAGATAGCCTATAAGTCGTAATATTAACGTTATGTTATATAAATAATGACGCGTATTCTATGTGAGATAAATGAGTCAAATCCCACTGATTAAAAGCCTGCTATCATCTGCTTCATTCTTTTAATCAAAACATAACATTATTTACCCCGTTTGTATCTGCGAGGCGTCCGTTACACAGTTTCCGTGTGTATTTATGACTGTCGAATGTCTGGCTTGACTCTTGGTAATGTATTTAGCTCCGCCCCCAAATATATGATTCGACTATCAGCATGATTCGAAAATTCCGATTCGACTATGAAAATCCTTAGTCGGGGACACCCCTAGTACTTATTAATATTAATATTTTTTAATAAATATTATTTACAATATTAGACTTAAAAAAATAACTTCTAATTTAAGTGAACTTAAAACAATCTTCACATAAACCCATTATAATAAATGTCATATTTACCTGTGCCCTTCAGCAGAAATATACAGAAATTGAAGTTGAAGTTATCAAACACTAAATTCTAAATTAAATATAGATGAATCCTTAAAGCTATGAAAGTTCTTTTTTTCCTCTCTTTTCCTTTGTCTTTTGATTAATAGACATCACAGCAGCTGGTTATTTAGGTTGTTATTTCTTTAAGAGATGTCGCTGCTGAACGTGACGTGGATCTGACACTGAAGCTGGAGCGCGTCTGAAACGTCTCCCGTTCTGCGACTGAATAAATGCACTTCTTGTCGAGAGAAAGAGTGACAGAAGCAGCCGTTGTGAGGGGTGGCCAACCCTAGCCCCGCCCCTGCGTTAATTGCGTTAAATACTTTTAACGCGTTAAACTGAAAAAATGAATCTCCTGCGTCAACATGCTGATTTTGACAGCACTAACTTATATATTTGGGTGCACTAACCCTTGAAGACCAGCTCAGACTGAACTGAGTCGGAGACGGCGGCTGACAGCGGTCGATGTCTCACCTGAGGACCACCGTGAAGTGGTTTCCCTGCAGCTCTCCCAGTTTTAATGGATGCTTCTTATAGCTGAAGTTTCCCAGCTTCAGGTTCATGAGGCACTTGTTGAGGTGAGACAATCTCTCAGCGCTGATCCTGTGGAGACACATTCAGATTCATGTAAACACGTGTGTTTGAGGGCAGCAGACGTCTGACGGCTCCACTCACTTCAGCACTGCGATCTCCTGCACCGTGATGGCCCTCTTGTCTTTGGTGCCCATGTAGGAGAACATGTTGGGTCTGACCCTGCAGAAACAGAGGAGCAGCCGTGAGTGGGGCGTTAGGGGGCGGCAGCGGCAGCGGCAGCGGCTCGGACGAGGGTTGGACGGACCTGAGGAACTTGGACAGGAGGTTGATGGCGTCCATGGTGTCCTTGTTCTCCTTATAGAGCACAAAATGACAGAAACTCCCGCGGTTCTTTGGCCATGAATGCTTTCGAGGGGCTTCGGTGGGACACATGAGGGAGGAGACGAAAGACTCCATATGAAAATGTAGCACAGACTCAATCAACATTTCAATTATTATTATTATTATTATTTAATTGCTTTGTTTTCATTTCAGTGCAATATCTACGTTAGGTAAGACTCTTCATCAAATCAATCTAGACAGCAGCATTACACTCACAGCTGATTATATTCAGAACGCCTCCACTGCTTTTATATACAATAACTGTTTTAATACTTCTGTCGGTTCACCAAAATAATTCAGCGACTGTTTGCTGATTTTTCCCTGGTGTTTAACATCTCACAGCCACCAGACGGCGGTCGAGAGACGAGCTTTCACTGCATTTCTACATTCCCTCCGTCACATAAACTGGCTTCTGTCAACCACCTCAGCTTTTATCTGCCATTTGGGGTCATGATTAGTCCTACAGACTCATAAAGGCACACTGAAATTGTAATGAAACATTCTAAATAAAAGATGTTTGGTCAGCATTTGAATGAATCTCCAGCAGAAGGACAGCCTCCCTGCTCTTACCTGCCGAGGGCCGGACCTCTGTCCAGAGAGCGAGAGGAGCGTTAGGAGAACAAGAGAGCGTTACTCAGGACAGAGAGGACACACGCGCTCGCATGCGCTCGCATCGCTCCAGAGTCACAGCACCGCTCCGCTCCGTTCAGCTCATTCAGGACACTTCAGTTTGTGAAGCTCAACTAATGAAGCCACCAATTCAGCGGATTCCTGACGTACTGAACAGGAACAGAACGGATCTCATGGAGACAGCAGCTGAGGTTTTCTCAATCTTGATCCTCTGCTCCTGACATGCACAGGCGCGCACGCACGCACACGCACGCACGCACACACACACACACGCACACTGAAGCTCATGCAGGCGAGGGTCATGCAGAGCGCCGTCTAGTGCTCAAGCACGTCTCATCGGAGCCACAGCAGTACCTGCCAGCGCTTTCTTCCCAGCCGCGTGATACGCCACGATGAACTTCTTCCCGTCTCTGTCCTCGGTCTTGGTCTCCAGGCCGGGATACAGCGTCTTCACCGCTCTGTGCAGAAGAGTGCGCTTCTCCTTCGAATCCTCCTGCACCTGAAAGATTCAGTCTGTTAGCAGCCTGTGACGGTTTCCCACAATGCACTGGGGCTCGATTCTCAATCAAACACGCCACTGAGCCGCTGTTGCTCGCGCTTCAGAAGAGCTGGGACACAGTCGCGTGCTTTTCTGTGCTTCGGTCATCATCGTACTTTGTGAGTTTAGCATCTTGAAAAGCTGAAGTTGTGTTCATGGTTTAGTTCCTGCATCGTCTAAAGAATACGACACGCTGATTTAAGACTTCAATCCTGTTTTAAGACCAACTGAAGATTTTAAAGAATACACCGACTGAAGCAATACATAAATATGATCTCTTAATGTAAAAGTCTTGAATTAACAACACTGCAAAGTTTGAAAATACAACTTCCAATCGATCTCCATTACTTCTCTTACTATGATCTTCTGATCACGGCTCTTCCTCGGGGTTTCGGTCCTTAAATCAAGACACATTCACTAGAGAGAAAAACAAGCCTTGTTTGCTGTGAAACTCATCAAAATGAAGTGAGTTTATGATTATTTGTAAACGGGCTCAGAAAAATCAACTTAATTCAAAGAGATATCTTCATATCTTCATTCTGCATCTCCAGTAAATGTATCTTGATTTAAGGATGTTTAGACGTTTGCACCTGAGAACAAGACAGAAACACCGAGGAAGAGATTCATTCATTTCAGCTCACGCGACATTTAATTAAATTTACACTCAAGAAAGACTTTCTGCTCTCATTGAAGATCTTATAAGGCCTTAATTTGTGGAAGGGTGAATTAAGAGTTCTTAAGCCCTGCAGGAGCGCTGAATGAAAGAGATGCGTGTGAAGCGGACCGCACCTCGATGTCCACGCTCGCCTCCTTGTTCTTGAAGAGCTGCAGCTCCTCCAGACGCCGCTTCTGCTCCTCCGTGAGAGTCTGAGAGTCGACCGAGCTGCACTCCGGAGGCTCCTCCTGCGAGACAAGATCAGGTGTGAGACGAGTCCTGAGCGCCACACGAGCAGAGCACCGCAGCCGCTCACCTCCGCATCCGCAGGAACACACAGATCATCCAGACGCACCGTGCTGCCCTCCTTATTGATCTCATGCACCACGAAGTCTGAGTACCTGCAGAAACAACGCATGTCACACACACACACACACTCGTGTCACACACACACACTCTCACGCACACACACACACGCGCACGCACACGCACGCGCACACACTCTCGCACGCACGCACACACTCTCACACGCACGCACGCACGCACACACTCTCACACGCACGCACGCACGCACACACTCTCGTCACACACACACACGCACCTCTCACACACACGCACCTCTCACACACACGCACCTCTCACACGCACACGCACCTCTCACACGCACACGCACCTGTCTCACGCACACGCACACGCACCTGTCTCACGCACACGCACACGCACCTGTCTCACGCACACGCACACGCACCTGTCTCACGCACACGCACACGCACCTGTCTCACACACAC
>JAJUBA010000542.1:155000-220000 GCA_029620275.1 Acrossocheilus wenchowensis | reverse complement strand
CTCTCTCATAGCTCTCGCGGGACGATCGGTCAGCAGCGCGGCTTCAAGACACACACATCTACACAAGATTATATACAGGTGCATCGCAATAAATTAGAACGTCGTGGAAAAGTTCATTTATTTCAGTAATTCAGCTCAAATTGTGAAACTCGTGTATTAAATAAATTCAATGCACACAGACTGAAGTAGTTTAAGTCTTTGGTTCTTTTAATTGTGATGATTTTGGCTCACATTTAACAAAAACCCACCAATTACTGAAATAAATTAACTTTTCCACGACGACGTTCTCATTTATTGAGATGCACCTGTAAATAACACATTTCATACACAGTGGTAACTGCAGTGAAATAGTCATTAAAAATAATAATAATAATAATAATAACAACAAGGAATTAAAAAAAAATAATAATCACAACAATAAAAACAAAGTGATTTAAAAATTTATTTAAAATGAATTAAAACAGTTGTGCAATCAGTTGGGACGTAGCACAGCGCTCATTCAACAAATGCACAGCTAAACAGATGAGTTTTGAGTCTGGATTTAAAAGTGGCTAATGTTTTATCTGATCTCTTCTGGAAGCTGGTTCCAGCTGCGGGCGGCATAATAGCTAAAAGCAGTGTGAACCCTTGGTGTTTCTAACTGAGTCGATCCTAATGATCTGAGTGGTCTGTTGGGTTTATATTCAGTGAGCATATCTCCAATGTATTCAGGTCCTTGGCCATTTAGAGATTTATAAACGAGTAAAAGTACTTTAAAATCAATCCTAAATGTAACTGGGAGCCAGTGTAAGGACCTGAGGACTGGTGTGACATGCTCAGATGTTCTGGTTCTAGTCAGAATCCTGGCAGCAGCGTTCTGGATGAGCTGCAGCTGTCTAATGCTCTTCTTTGGAAGGAGACCCTTACAGTAATCCACCTGCTGGTGATGAAGGCATGAACACGTTTCTCCAAATACCACAAATACTGCGTGTGGTAAAGCAACAGATTTGTTTTTATAGTTCTGCAATCTCCTTTATTATGAAAGTCAGTTACAGATGATGCAAACTAATGTTTACAGCAGCTGATTTGTCAGTGCTTTATGTTTTCATAACTATTTCATGCTTACGAGGCTGGACGTTTAACAAATCAGTCAATATACTGTGATTGTAGTTGTTAAATAAAAATGTCATTCATATCAATTCATGCATGACCTATTTCATCACATCACATAGGCCTGGCCTACAGAAGATCATATTCATGTTTACTGTATCTGATATTGTGTTGGTCGTACTATACAATGATTTATTGTTTGCCTTTGTTGAATAATACCGAACATAAAGAGCTTTAAAAAATAATTGCATATTAAATTGCAATCACAATATTGGTAAAAAAAAAAAAAAATTGTAATTAGATTATTTTCCAAACTCGTTCAGTCCTTGTGCATGTAATATAATATTATTGTATATAATCCTTGTGTCTGTAATCAGAAGCACATTTACAACTGGACTATAATCTAATTTCATTCACATGTGTTTCATAAACACATAATCCTTTCTGGATTACAGTCCGCCATCAGAATGATAAATGTAATAATTGCAGCTGCTGTAACGATCCGTCTCCGCAGGATCCTCGCGTGATACAGCCGCTGGCCGGGACGCAGACGTGACGTGATGACGCAGCGCACGCGTTCTGACCCGCGCCGCTCACAGCACGAGACTTTATTATAAGAGAACCGCTGTGAATCGGTCTGAAGGACGGCGTTAGTTTTGAACACCGGCTGGTTGTGTACTTGCTCAAATATTGATTTCAGATCATTTTAACCAGAAAAAGTTACAGACTGCAGCTTTGAAGACACTTGAATTGAAAAAAAAAAAATCAATTAACAAATACACTGAAAATAATTATGAGCTGATCTTTATTACTCATGACTGTGTTCACTGTACACACTAATATACATAATAAACAAGAAGATATATGAAGACCAATGCAGATTTCCACACTGCTGTGTGACGATATCGCCGGCAGACCCGTGACCCGGCAGACCCGTGACCCGGCAGACCCGTGACCCGGCAGACCCTTGACCCGGCAGACCCGTGACCCGGCAGACCCGTGACCCGGCAGACCCCCGCTCCGCTGCAGGTGCTGTCGCCAGCGCTCGGGGCTTGTTTGGTGTGTTGTTTTTCATCTTCAGTGGTTCTTTAAGCCGAGGCTCAGCTGCCCTCTAGTGGACGACCGCAGAACAGCAGAAAAACACCCAGATAAACTACAGCTAGATAAACTTCTCTTGAGATATATGGGACTGTTTTGCATTCCTTCCTGTTTGCTCCAGCAGCAGAAGAAGAGATCTGTAGCGTTTCCCTGATGTTCCTGACGAGGGAGTATCGGACAGCAGTGAGACTGTCTCTGTTTGTTCTGCACGGGTTCTGCTGGTTATTTCTGCACACAGGTGAAGTGCTGAGTCTCTGCTGAGGATGAACAGATCTTCTGTCTGGGATCTTCTTGAGCTGCTTCAGTCCAGCAGGTGGCGCCGGTCACACATTATCAGGACACTGAAACACAAATGAACATGCAGCGTCTTTATTTCGGGTGAACGACATGCTTGCGTCAAGAGAAGTGTGTGATTGCAGTCGTGACCGTTACTCCACGCGCTAACCAGAGAAATGTTAACAGTGTGCTTGTTTCTGAAGCAAATCTAAAAATCCCAGCTACTTCCTGTGTTTTTTTTATTTCACAGACGACTTGTGTTGCTCTAACCCTCCGAAATACATTTGATTTTTTTTTTCCAAATTCATATTTTTTTTCCATTTAAATTTTTCTGGATTCCATTTTTTCCTTTTTAACTTTTACAGACTCTGTTTTAACGGATAATTAAAAATAAAAATTTTTTTTTAAAAAACGTCTTATTTATTCATAAATCTTACACTATTTAACAGCAATTTATTAAAAGTTAAAGGGGTCATGACATTAATCAAATTTTCCTTGATCTTTTGGCATATAAGAGGTGTTTGTGCCTTTAAAACCTCCTGCAAGTTTCATAGCTTAAAAAGTCCTCCTCGTTATAAACACAGTTTTTATTTAATCAAGCTCCAAAAATGGCTTGTTTGTATCCGAGGGGCAAGATGATGTCACCCGGGCACAAACATTTGCATAAACACGCCTCCAGAGCTGCTGCTATCATCGACCAATAGTCTCTTCTTAGCGTAGGCCCCGCCCACTGGCGTTCAGTCACTAAATTCTTGATCGCGCTGCATGCGAGCATCACGTCGCGTCAAGAGCAAATAGAAATCTCAATCACTGCTGCCTCGTCGCATCGTTCGCTTCGATGCGATTGGCTTAAACTTTATAAACATTATAAGTAAACATTAAAATAAAAAAAAAAAAATCATGTCATGACCGCTTTAATAAATATTAAATGTTTAAGGCCCTATGAGATACGTCTTTTTTTCCTCAAATTCAGTTTGACATGCTTCAGTGTGTGTGTAGTAAACGAAACCACGCGTCTGCGTCATTCATTCACACAGAGACGCGCAGAACACGCCGGATTCATATTTAAACAGTATTTTTGCGCTTTAACAGCTGGCTCGACTCATTTTTTCCCACTGGTCACTCTTTTGCGACTAACTTTCTCAGTTGGTCGCACGAGCACATAATTCGATTGCTATTTTTTTGCTACAACATGGGATTAATCAATGCATGCTGATAACCTTTTATTAGAATTTATGCTTATATGGTAACAAAAGTGGTTAACATTCAACACATTGTTTTTTATCTGCAGTATTTGTGCTTTGAATGTTGTGAACGGAGGTCCTCTGTTGCTGTGTTAAAAGCCAGGCTTCGGATGCTTTTGCTGTTGAATTCGCGATCAAGTCACATTTTTCAAGGAAAGATAATTGTCTTGCTTACATCTATACACCTTTCACTTTTTAAGACTAAAACAAAAGATGGATTTATTGATATTCTTAATTAAAAAGCACAACACCAATAAAACAGTAAGCTACGATGACAAACTAGCTTACATAAGGTTTATTAACCAAAACGAGTAAGACGAGGCATGGCATACACCACGTGCTGTTTATATACGACTAATAAATTACAGAATGTTAAAGGAACACTGAGGAGTCAAATAAATTTAAATAAATGAAAAGAAAGCCTCCATAGCGTAACATGAGGTACTCCGCAAAGATAACAAGCTTTTCAAGATGAAACACTAAACTGGCTGTGGTGACGGTGCTTGTTTTTTCAAGAATACCAACATGTTCACCTTCTCTGGTTTAAGAAGCGGTCTTTTACTTTATTTTAGCTCAGACCAAATCCTCCGTTCGCCATGGTCTCCTCAGTTATTGCTGCGCTCTCGCTGACGCGGCACGTATGGGCTAAACCAGGCTCTACACCTGAACCACGATTACGTCCAGGTTTTCTGCATCCTGAAAACCATAGGACCCTAATCCCCAGACGCTGAGGAGGACGCATCTCACAATGATCAGATATGGACAAATTATTGACAGCCAATCAAATGAAAGAGGGCGGGGCTTTACTGTTCACAGAGACCGAGTGTAGCGCGTCTGTGTTTAACAGAGTCTGAGGAAAGTGGCTAAACGTTTAATATTTCACAATTGTTTTAAGGCAGAAGCGACCAAAAGTAATATCCAGTAATGCAAACTACTCAATTTTTTTGTAACATTTTGCCATTTTGAATTTTATAGGCTATAATAAATATATAAGCTATAATAAATATAGGCTATAATTGACTTGGTTTTTGGAATTCTTAACTGGATGAGTGGTTTTCAGCATATTAGGCTTATGATAAAGAGTTCTAGTTTGGGTTGGGTTTGTTATGGCCTTGGTTGTCTCCGATTTATTGTACTTTATTTTTAACACAAAAAAAACAGAATATTATCCTAAAAATAGAGAACAAGACAAAAGTAGAGCTGCAGGGAGGGCAGAGAGATGAGGATCTTCACATGATGACAAAACATGCTGCTGTTTTTGTGTTTGTTTGTGTGTGAAAGTGATGTTTCTCAGCAGCTGAGCCCAGTCAGATACAACAGAACAACAGCCATAACCATAACCATAACCTTACCATAACTAACCTAACCTAACCTAAGCCAGCCGTTACTGATCACATGTGGCACATAACAAGAGACTGATGAGCTGCTGGACGCCTGTAGACTCACTCACACTCTCTCACACACACACACACACACACACACACACACACACACACACACACACACACACGCATGTTTGTTTTTGTGAAAAGTGGGGACATCCCACAGGCGTAATGGGTCCAAAAACCAGTCAGTATCTGCTGTGACCACCATTTGCCTCATGCAGTGCAACACATCTCCTTCACATAGAGTTGATCAGGTTGTTGATTGTGGTCTGTGTAATGTGGGTCCGCTCCTCTTCGATGGCTGTGTGAAGTTGCTGGATATTGGCAGGAACTGGAACACGCTGTCGTATACTCCGATCCAGAGCATCCCAAACATGCTCAATGGGTGACACGTCCGGTGATGCTGGCCATGTAAGAACTGGGATGTTTTCAGCTTCCAGGAATTGTGTACAGATCCTTGAACATGGGGCCGTGCATTATCATGCTGCAACATGAGGTGATGGTCGTGGACGAATGGCACAACAATGGGCCTCAGGATCTCGTCACGGTATCTCTCTGCATTCAAAATACCATCAATAAAATGCACCTGTGTTCACTGTCCATAACATATGCCTGCCATACCATAACCCCACCGCCACCATGTCCAAAGTGCCAGACGCCATCGAATGTGAGCATTTGTCCACTCAAGTCGGTTACGACGAGGAACTGCAGTCAGGCCGAAACCCCGATGAGGATGACGAGCATGCAGATGAGCTTCCCTGAGACGGTTTGTGCAGAAATTCTTTGGTTCTGCAAACCGATTGTTGAAGCAGCTGTCCGGGTGGCTGGTCTCAGACGATCTTGGAGGTGAAGATGCTGGATGTGGAGGTCCTGGACTGGTGTGGTTACACGTGGTCTGCGGTTGTGAGGCCGGTTGGATGTACTGCCAAATTCTCTGAAACACCTTTGGAGACGGCTTATGGTAGAGAAATGAACATTCAATTCACGGGCGACAGCTCTGGTGGACATTCCTGCGGTCAGCATGCCAATTGCATTCTCCCTCAAAACCTGTGACATCTGTGGCATTGTGCTGTGCGATAAAACTGCACATTTTAGAGCGGCCTTTTATTGTGTCCAGCCTCAGACACACCTGTGCAATAATCATGCTGTCTAATCAGCATCTTGATATGCCACACCTGTGAGGTGGATGGAGTATCTCGGCTCACTAACACAGATTTAGACAGATTTGTGAACAATATTTGAGAGAAACAGGCCTTTTGTGTACATAGAAAAAGTCTTCGATCTTTGAGTTCAGCTCATGAAGAATGGGGGCAAAAACAAAAGTGTTGCGTTTATAATTTTGTTCAATGTATAATTTACACTCAATACGTTATTATTGCGTACTGTTTTATAATGTACTACAATACTGAGGTGCAGATAACTGACACTATTTTCAATAAGTGATGTTTTATTAACAAATTTCGGGAGGAGCACGCGCAGATAATTAACGCAGCCACTTCATCATCAGCAATCACACCATCTATCCAATCAGCTCGAGAGAGAACCCCTATAAATAACCAAAGCAGTCTTACCTCCATCAGTTCTAGTTTTTCAGCATTCGGTTCGCTCCTTTGCCATTATATCGCAGACCCAATTTTTCCTCATCCAAACAACGCGATCCATACTCTAGATTTCGGATCCTCTGCAACAAATCCGCCGGCCCCAGGATCACTGCTCCTCCGCCAGTCACCGCCGCCGAGCCCCAGGCTCCATCGCGGCCGCCGCTCTGCTCGACCAGCCACGAGGTTTTCCAGACACCGAGGCTTAACCTCGCCTCCACTGCCTAACTTCCATCTTCCCCGGCATCCTCGTATCGCGGCGCCAATAATTCCTCCGATCGGAAAGTGGTGAGTATTTAATCCAGAGGCAAACGCTGATGAATTCCGACGCTCCGTTCTCGCAGAGAATAATCAAACGGATGTGTACGATCTATTCGTCACCCCGCAATCAGCCGACCTCACTCCTAAATCCACTCCAGCCACCAAGGCGGCCAATAGATCGAGCAAAGCCCCGAACTCGTCTCGCTTGACACCACCATTGTCCCGATCAAGACCCGGCTCTCCGCGAGCGTCGGGTCGCAGAAGCAGGCCTTCAACGAGCCTGGGCCGCGCCCAGTTCTTACCGCAGCAAAGCCTCACTCGCTTCCCGCTTCGGCTCAGCCTTCACCGTGGCTCTTCCGGCCGCAGCGCCGCATGCAGCCGGGCCTCTAACTTCTGTTTCTAGACGCAAGCGAGAGGCTGCCTCCGCTAGCAGCGCAGGCCACCAGTCTTGACAAACAATTTTCAGGTAAAATCGCTAAAGGCAGATCATTGTTGTTAAAGTCGTTAAATGACGTCTCAACATCATCGGACGTCGATGTCATTACGCAATCATGACGCAAGTGCTTAGAATACACACTCTTATTTCCACCAGCATTTTTACCTGTATTTCATTTATTCATTTAATTTCGATAAATGGATGTCAGATAATCAACAGTGAAACTTCTCTTCCACTGATCTTAACCAGAAACAAATTAATCTCAGTGGACCAACTGTAATGGTTAACAACCATAAGTACAAACGAAAAAAGGCATACCATAAATAAACAATTATTGAACAAAGCAACCTGCAACTTCATTCCTATATGAAGTGCATAGCTTACTGCTAGACACCTCCCTCAAAGTGTCTACGTTACCAGCCGATGTGCCGCTTGGCTGGCTAGCTGTTCCAATATGTTTTCCTTTTGTGTGGTTAAGAGGAAACGCATGCCTTTTACCATTTTTAAAGGTTTCCAAATAAAATTTTAAAATGGCTACATTCGTTGCTTTGAAAACAAGTTGCTAGGGTAGTCTGAAAAATTGTTAAATCCAGCAACAAATTGCTAAGTTGGCAACATTGCAGACTACCCGGACATTTCAGCATGTCCCGCCAAAGTCACAAACCACTCCCCTTTTTTCCGTAGCTGACAGCTGCAGAAGCAAGCATGTGGCTGCCTTTGCTTGCAGGCCCATCTCAGACTTTCCTTCTACTTCCCCTAAGCCTTTCCTTTCAGCAGCCTCCAGATCCTGTAGCAGGTACTAACGCAAGGCCGCCTCTGCTAGCAGTGCAGGCCGCACAGGCTTTACAGCCTTCCTCTCCGAATGCCTCAAATCCCCGTGTCACGCAGCTACAGCAGCTGAAGCAAGCGCAAAGCTGTCTCCGCTAGCAACACAGGCCCTCATATGTCTTTGTCTCTTTCTCCTGTTACTCCTAAATTTCCTTTTCAGTGACCTCCAGCTTCCATAGCAGACGCTAGCGTGAGGCTGCCTTCGCTAGTGGTGAAGACCCATCCATACCAAAGGAGCTCACCGAACCCTCATCAGCAGACCCCTTCAACGCCAGTCCATCCCTGTTCACTCGAACCTCGGACCCGCCATAGCCATCATCTCTAACACCACGAAATCCACCCACTGTGGCTCACTCCACTTCAACCATCCCAGCAACACCCCAGCAACGCCTCCTCTTTCCAGAAGCCTCAGCAGTGCCAGCATCCTCTTTCCAGGTACCGTAGCCGCTCCCGCAGGAGCTTGTATCCGTATTTCCTGTTTCCGCAGAAACCTCCTACTCTTTTCAGATGCCTCAGCAGTGACCGCTTCCTCAGAAGCATCCTCTTTCCAGATGCCGTAGCAGTGATGGCTCCCGCAGTAGTGACCATTTCCACAGAAGCCTCCTCCTCTTTCCAGGTACCATAGCAGTAACTGCTCCTGCAGGAGCTTGCATCCGTATTTCCTGTTTCCGCAGAAACCTCCTACTCTTTTCAGATGCCTCAGCAGTGACCGCTTCCTCAGAAGCATCCTCTTTCCAGATGCCGTAGCAGTGATGGCTCCCGCAGTAGTGACCATTTTCCACAGAAGCCTCCTCCTCTTTCCAGGTACCATAGCAGTAACTGCTCCCGCAGGAGCTTGCATCCGTATTTCCTGTTTCCGCAGAAACCTCCTACTCTTTCCAGATGCCATAGCAATAATGGCTCCCGCAGCAGTGACCATTTCCACAGAAGCTTCCTCCTCTTTTCAGGTACCGTAGCAGTAGTTGCTCCCGCAGGAGCTTGCATCTGCATTTCCCTACTGCCGTAGCAGATCACGCTTCCGCAGAAGCCTCCTTCTCTTTTCAGATACCGTAGTAGTGACCGCTTCCTCAGAAACCTCCTCCTCTTTCCTGATGCCTTAGCAGCGATGGCTCCTGCAGTAGTGACCATTTCCACAGAAGCCTCCTTCTCTTTTCAGACATCCGTAGCAGCAACCGCTTCCTCAGATGCCGTAGCAGGGACTTGCTCCCGTAGGAGCCTCCTCCTCTTTCCAGATGCCGTAGCAGCGACCGCTTCCTCAGATGCCATAGCAGGGACTTGCTCCCGTAGGAGGCTCCTCCTCTTTCCAGATGCCGTAGCAGCGACCGCTTCCTCAGATGCCGTAGCAGGGATTTGCTCCCGTAGGAGCTTCCTCCTCTTTCCAGATGCCGTAGCAGCGACCGCTTCCTCAGATGCCATAGCAGGGACTTGCTCCCGTAGGAGCCTCCTCCTCTTTCCAGATGCCGTAGCAGCGACCGCTTCCTCAGATGCCGTAGCAGGGATTTGCTCCCGTAGGAGCCTCCTCCTCTTTCCAGATGCCGTAGCAGCGACCGCTTCCTCAGATGCCATAGCAGGGACTTGCTCCCGTAGGAGGCTCCTCCTCTTTCCAGATGCCGTAGCAGCGACCGCTTCCTCAGATGCCGTAGCAGGGATTTGCTCCCGTAGGAGCTTCCTCCTCTTTCCAGATGCCGTAGCAGCGACCGCTTCCTCAGATGCCGTAGCAGGGATTTGCTCCCGTAGGAGCTTCCTCCTCTTTCGAGATGCCGTAGCAGCGACCGCTTCCTCAGATGCCGTAGCAGGGATTTGCTCCCATAGGAGCCTCCTCCTCTTTTCAGGTACCGTAGCAGTATCTGCTCCCGCAGGAGCTTGCATCTGTATTTCCTGTTTCCGCAGAAACCTCCTACTCTTTTCAGATGCCGCAGCAGTGACCGCTTCCGCAGAAACCTCCTACTCTTTTCAGATGCCTCAGCAGTGACCGCTTCCTCAGAAGCCGCCTCCTCTTTCCAGAAGCCTCAGCAGTGCCAGCATCCTCTTTCCAGGTACCGTAGCCGCTCCCGCAGGAGCTTGTATCCATATTTCCTGTTTCCGCAGAAACCTCCTTCTCTTTTAAGATGCCTCAGCAGTGACGGCTCCCGCAGTAGTGATCACTTCCACAAAAGCCTCCTCCTCTTTTCAGGTTCCGTAGCAGTAACTGCTCCCGCAGGAGCTTTCATCCGTATTTCCCTACTGCTGTAGCAGAGCACGCTTCCGCAGAAGCCTCCCCCTCTTTTCAGAGGCCGTAGCAGTGCCCTGCTCATTTCATACTGCCGCTGCAGTGCCCGTCTCAATAGAAGCTATACTCTCTTTTCAGATTCCACAGAAGTTCTCACTCCCGCAGGAGCCTGTATCTTTACTGCCCACTCATCTCTATTTTTTTTCCACTGCCGCAGCAGTGCCTGCTCCCGCAGGAGCCTGTACCTCTGCCCACTCATCTCGATTTCCCACTGCCGCAGCAGTGCCCGCTTCCGCAGAAGCCACTTTCTTTCGTTTTTTCAGTTGCCGTAGCAGTGCCCATCTCAATAGAAGCCACATTTTCTCTTCAGACTCCACAATTCTCACTTCCGCAGGACCCTCTATACCTACTTCCCACTGATCTCTACTTCTCACCGCCACAGCAGTGCCTGCTTCCGTAGAAGCCACTTTCTCTTCTCAGATGTTGCAGCAGTGCCCGCTCCCGCAATAGCTAAAATCTCTTCTCTAAAGGCCACAGCAGTGCCGTTACTCCAAGCAACGTCCAGCACCCGACCAATACGAAGCTCTGCCGATTTTTGGGGGTATTAACGCGCCTCTTTGGCTGCTGTCCTGTGCTTATTGCATCTTTGGGGGGAACGCTTGGGTCCGGGCTAAATGCAGAGCTCGGACCCCTCTCCCCGTACAGGGGGAGTACCCTGGGCTCGGGGGTAAGTACCGAGCTCGGAGCCCTCTCCCTGGACAGCACGCCAAATACGCATAACCTTTACTCAGTTCATTATATGTAAGTGTGAACTCGTGAAGTAGTATAAATAGCAGAAAATCTTGCTATTTTAACAGTGTAAATAGAATCCATCACTATTTGCACTTACTGCAAATAGCCGCTGCCGAACATTAATGGAGCAACAGATTTTGTGTGAAAATAAATCAAGTTATTTTATTTAAAAATCTTATCAACGTGGCAAGAGTGGCCTTAACCCCCCCCCCCCCCACACACACACACGGTACTGACACAAATACTTCAGCTGCAATAATGATTTTTAAAATAATGTCTAAATTAATACTTGTTCAAAACAGTCACTTTAGCAAAATTTTTACTATTTTCTGCTTATTTTGAAAAAGAATTAATTTTTGTTCAATAAATATACTGTCATTAAAATGTTAAAAATAAAAAATTAATATATTTTAAAATACGGAAACAAAATCATTTTAATAAATAAATATTCTGAAAGTATTGAAGGAGATCCAATAATAATTTAATATAGATTTACAGTAGTAACAACAAATGATATTTTATTATATGATATGATTAATATCATGTTTTTAAATATGATGGTTTCATTCTAAACATGGTGATTATCTCTAATGGACACCCAACATAATATATGATATTACCATCTGAATCTAACCATGTCATGTCAACAAATGGAAAAGTCAGCGATCTGTTAATTATCATGTTAATTACTGCGCCTTTAGCCCCAACAGCAGGGGCGCTTTTTACCCCAAATACCATACTTTTACATATTCTTTCATTACTTAAAAACTGTTGCTTTAATTATCTTAAACAAAACTGAAAATCATTAAGAAGACCTGTGTCTCAAAATTTATGCATTAATTTGAGCGATTCTCATTTGCTACTTAAATCTACAATGTTTAAAAAAAACATAAAATATTAGATCAAGTAAGCACAGAATCATCTTTGCGCTGCTGCGCGCGATCGAGGCGAGGTTCAGACAAATATACACCTGCATCTTGAAAAGTGGATGTTTTGGAGAGTGCTACGCCACGTTTTTGTGCCATCGAGTGGTTCAGATATTAAAGGCGCCTTTTACCCTGTTGTACCCTTCAAGTAAATTCATGTTGCGTTAAAGATGTTCAGATATCTTACAGGAGACGAGAATGAATGAACAAGAGAAAATGAACATTATATCAGTTAATGAAATACGGTTTTTAAATGTACATGTGATGATGAATCAGGGCAATGACATCATCATTAGAGTGCCGGCCTGCTATTTTTAATTCATTTGGTGTGCTGTTTGCAGGAATAGTTTATTGTGTATTGTATGTTGACAATGTATATGTGGATGGGCAGTACCAACATCGAGTGTTTAACATGTTAATGTTTTGACGGATAATAGAGTCTTTGGCTGTTTTAAATTTCTTTGTGTAAGTTTGTATTATTTTTGCACATGTTAGATCTTACCTGTCTGAACCAGTGTTTTGGAGGTGGCTTCTGAAAGAGCGCATGGCCGGAACGTACCATTTTACAAAATGGAGGGAGACATGAGTGCTATGAGGTGTTAAATGTTTGAGTTTTTGGTTGTATGTTATGCATGTGGGTATTATGATTATTGCATGTCAGAAATGAGTTCTTGAACAGTAGTTATATTATTATGTAATGTTTTGCTGTGGAAGTCCGTAATGAGGGTTACGGGGAAAGGTTTCACCCTGTGATAATGGTTCATCCCACTAGTGTTTGGCGGGAAACTTGTATATTTAAACCATTGTCTGAGCATGCTTGGGGAGAGAGGGTTGTATTCTGTGTACTGTGCAAAGGCTTGAACTTGTCTGAGGTGAGACGTGCTGATAATTTTTTGGTGGATGCGCCACTAGGCATTGTTTAGTGCCGGTTTTGCTGCTCACAGCATTTTTCTTTTGTTTTTAGTACCAGTATACGTGTCATTAAGTGTTTTTTTTTGTTGTACTTTGTGAACTGCTTCTTATAAAATTCCACTGTAAAAATAAATCACAACTGGCATTTTGGAAAACACTCCATTGTACTGAGCCTTCCTAATTTCTCCCCAGCCTCTCGGCAATTCTCTACATGACAGTACATTTAAGTTAACACCAACTTACTATTTAAACTGAGCTGAGCTGGACAATGATGTCACTGAATTCAATGATGAACTGCCTTTATCTGAAAATTGAGTGTTTACTATTGTCCTTCTGCATTAGTGACACACTGTTTTCCTGTTTGATACTGTAAAGTGCTTTGACACGATCTGTATTGTTAAACGCGCTGTATAAATAAAGGTGACTTGATTTGACTCCTGACACACACACTCACACTCTCTCTCTCTCTCTCTCTCTCTCTCTCACACACACACTCACACTCTCTCTCTCTCTCTCTCTCTCTCACACACTCACACACACACACACACACACACACGTTTTGGTGAAAAGTGGGGACTCTCCATAGGTGTACTGGTTTTTATAGTGTACTTACACCTAAACCTACCCCTTACAGGACACTTTCTGCTATTTCAGATTCTCAATACACTCCATTCTGTGTGATTTATAAGCGTTTTGAAAAGTGGAGACATGGAGTAATGTCCTGAAAAGTCACCTTCTCCTTGTAATACCTGCCATACCCTCATTATTATACACATCTATGTCCTCATTTGTCACAAAAACACACACACACACACACACACACACACACACACACACTCACACTCACACTCACACTCATTCTCACACACACACACACACACACACACACACACACACACACACACACACACACACTCATTCACACACACTCATTCACACACACACAGACACACACACACTCTCTCACACACACACACACACACACACACACACACACAGAGTGTTTCTGGAGGAAAAATCCAGCTCAGCTCACGCGTCTCGCTCTCTTTCTGTCTCTCTCTCTGTGGAAGTAGGCCATGTAAAGATAGCTGCTTCAAGCAGCCTAAATTCTGACCCCTAAAATATCAGCAAGAAACAGCAGCAGCGGAGTCGCATCTGTCTCTGTACGTTTGTGTGACGCTTCATCGTTTCTGCTTTAGCTAATCACAGATCTGACGGTTGCCGTGGTGACAGGGCCGGTTTCTTCCAGCCTGTTGTGTTGCACGTCACAGGAAGTGCAGTGGATCCTCCGACAGCATAGTGTGTGAGTGAGTGTGTGTGTGTGTGTGTGTGTGTGTGTGTGTGTTCTTGTTTATGCTACATTGAGGGGACCAAATGTCACCACAAGGATAGTAAAACCAGTAAATGTTGACCTTATGGGGACATTTTTTAGGTCCCCATGAGGAAACAAGCTTAAAAATCATACAGAGTGAGTTTTTTTGAGAAAGTAAAAATGCAGAAAGTGTCCTGTAAGGGGTAGGTTTAGGTGTAGGGTAGGTGTAGGACAATAGCACATACAGTAAGTACAGTATAAAAACCATTACACCTATGGAGAGTCCCCACAAGGATAGCAAAACAAACCTGAGTGTGTGTGTGAGTGTGTGAGTGTGTGTACAGGTTTATATATCCTGGTGGGGACTTGAACCTGAATACACACAGACTCATGGGGACTCGTGTCACGGGTAAACAAGCTAATAAATCACACAGAATGAAGTGTTTTTTAAATCTAAAAGTGCCTGTAGTCTCCTGTAAGGGGTGGGTTTAGGTGTAGGGTTGGTGTAGGACAATAGAATATAAGGTCTGTACAGTAGAAGAAGCATTACACCTATGGAGAGTCCCCACAAGAATAGCAAACCAGACGTGTGTGTGTGTGTGTGTGTGTGTGTGTGTGAGTGTGTTTTGGTTCAGTGCTGTTAAAACTCCAGTTACATTCATGTACAGTTGATACTGATATGCAAAATCATTGCATTTATCATATGCATTTATTTTTGGCCACATTAACACCAGAGCCGCGTGTAAACTGCAGCACACATCTGCTGGAGTGCTTTGTGTTGATGAGCAGTTTGTTTTTCTCTTCTGAAAACACTGGAGAGAGAGAACGAGCAAGACAGGTCACTGGAGGCCCTCCTTTAATACGCCTGTCTGTATCGCTCTGTGCTTATGGAGACCGGACCCTTCTGCTGTAAAACAGAGACAGACAGACAGACGGAGGACGAGAGCAGAGAAAGAGAAAGAGAAACCAGCAGTAGCAGCTTGAGAAAGAGAGCAGCTGTGAGATGGGGGAGAGAGAGAGAGAGAGAGAGAGAGAGAGAGAGAGCGTTGCTCTGAGAGACGGGCTGTCGTAACGAGGCGGAGGGAGCGCTGAAGTGCGGAGGGGAGCAGAGAGCTGTGCTCAGACAGAGACGCTGGTGTTCAGAGCGCAGATCCCCCCGCCGGCGCGAGCAGTGGTGCGGCCCGCTGCGCTCAGAGCTGTTATTGTGCAGCGCTGCAGAACACAGAGACAGACACACGGTGCTTCACGCTTTCTCAGCCTCATTCAGGAAACACCGCGGCGGAGGACTAGCTACAGACGGAGAGAGCGGCGGTGCTGAGAGCTTCCTCACCTCCGCCGCTCTCCGCATCACCGTCTCCAGCGACCGTCCTCCATCCTTTATTCTCCTTAAGAGGAGAACGGAGGAGGAGGAGGAGGAGGAGGAGGAAGAGCGCCCCCTCCCCTCGCGCCAGCAGAACGCTCCGGAAAGAAAGAGAGAGGAGAGAGAGAGAGAGTTTTATTCCTCCCTGGTTCGGCTCCGTTCTTCTCTCGGGAGCGAGCGGCTTGCCCATGTCTGTCAACTCAGAAAAATCTTCTTCCCCAGAAAGGTAACATCATCTTCATCATCATCACACTCTCGCTGTCTGTCCGTTCCGCTGTTCTCCATTTCATCTCTTCTGCCTCTCTCTCTCTCTGTCTGTGTAAAGAACCGTGTGTTGTGTGTGTGTGGGCCTGATATGCAATCAAACACATAGAAGCGCTATAATGCGTTTCATACTGTACATACACGCGCACACACACACACACACACACACACACACACGACGGTCTCGGTGCAGCTCTACATGAACACAGTGATGTGCGTCAGACGCTGAAGCTTCACAAGCGCTGTGCGAAACACCAGCTCGACTCTATTGAACTGATGTTCTTCATGCTTGTTTTCTTTTGTGCGGCATCAACGCTACATATATTGCGGCGTGTGTCGTCACACCAGTTATTTGGGGCATCAGAAGCAGATCACAGGAACACAGAGAGGGTTCATTGTGATTCTGCAGCAAAAAAATTCCTTCCTCAATCATTGCTTTATAAAGACATTTAATGTAGTTCGCGGAGCCGAATGAACATGCGTCTCAGATGATGTGGAAGCGAATAAACACCCACATTTAGCATCATGTGACTGAATGGGAATGAACATGAGTATCGAGCTCCAGATGAGCTGCTGGATGTGTGACTGTGCCGTTTGTACGGCCAGCGTGCCCTGAATGCCTTTCAGGAGCTGTATGTTCATGAGCATGATGTGATGTGTGATCTAAAACTTCCTGAGGAACAGATGATGGATGAACAGACTGGAAGGACGGATACAGACAGACGTACAGTAGGCTTTTGTTGGCCTGCAGCATGATAGAGATTCGCTGAAGGATGTTTGTCTTGCCTAAAATTAGATTGGACACATTTTTCTAAAGATGTTCGGCTGTGAATCTTGAACTTGTGAAGGTCCCCGGAGGCGGGTCACATGAGCCTCTACAAAACCCTGAGTCCAGCTCTGATCATGGGATCCAGATGCGATATTAAGACATAATCCAAGACAAATGCTTCTCCAAAACTACCTCACTGAAACCAGCAGGTTGTGGAAATGGACTGATCTGACCCATCAGATAGCGAGTCACAGGCTGTGCTAGTCAGGATGGGTAGTGAGAGTTCTGCGTGTCTTGGCGTGCTGATTTCCATCTTAACGGGTCAAATTTGTTGACGAGTGTAGACGTGATCACGAACGATCTTCCACAGACAGTTAGCAGGCTGATCAGATGATGTGGGTCATAAACAACAACAAAAACAGGGCAGAGAGGAGCTGGGATGTTTGCGTTGTTTGGTGAACTGCTCAGACCTGCTGACCAGCGCTGAGACGGGAAGTCAACTCAATTCACCTTTATTTATATAGAGCTTTATACAATACTGATTGCGTCAAAGCAGCTTTACAGTATTAAACAGGAAAATAGTTTGTCAATATTGCAAGAGGACAATAACAAAAGTAATTTTCCAGCTGAAGTCAGTTCATTGATGATTCAGTTCAGCTCTCTTCCAATAGTGTCTGTGCAATCAGTCAAGTGTCCTCATCCGAGCAAGGAGCAAGGAACCAAAACTCCCTCTGTGACAGAATGGAGAAAAAACCTTGGGAGAAACCAGGCTCAGTCAGGGGTCAGTTCTCCTCTGACCAGACGAACCCGCAGTTCAGTTCAACTGCAGCAGAGTCAGATTGTGCAGAGGACTCATCTGGTTCCCGAGGTCTTGTCCCGATGGCCGTCTAGGAGACGAGGTCTTCACTGGTGATCTGTCTCTAGTTGTCCTGATCTCTGCTGACATTCAGGGCTGTAGAAAGGGCTTGAATTTCAGTGCGGGATTGCACATAATTTAAACCATTCCAACTTTTATAATGCGAGAAATTCCCGCACAAATGAATTTGCTTCATCTCAGATAAAATTAAGAAATACATCCACAGAAGCAAAAAAAAAAAAAAAAATCACCGGTTCAAACAGTCTGTCTTTATTTTAGAAATTAATTCCACTAACAGCACTGCAGCTGTCTTCTCTGACTGTCGTTGAGCCCCGTAGACGTAGAGCATCGGTGCTCCGTGGCCGGCGTCGCTCTGATCTTATTCAAAGCTGTGTGACGCGCTCTAATATTCTGAGTCGCACGCAAAAGCAACTGAAAACTACTGCGTGTGACTATGAAAAAATATTTAGGAGCAGCAGTGTGACTGACCCGAGCATATTTGTGTTTGCGATGAGAGGAGCTTTAAAGATTTCTATGTGTTTTTTGTTGAGTAATATCACAGACATATCTCACAAATCCTTTCATAATCGAACACAATGTAAACAATTAAGAGATTCATTACGCAGTGTAGAGCTTCGTTGAATATAATGGAACTTTGTGAGATTGCGATGAACTAAGGAGAGTGACAGATTTAATGCTTATTAAGGGAGTTTGTAAATGTGATACCGATTTAATACAACAGTTCAATAAACAAGAAGTTAATATTAAGTGACTTACATTGTCTGACTATAACACTGTTTCCTGATTTTGTTCTATTTCGTCGACGAAAATAGTTTGAATCAAAGTCACAGCTGAGACCCTGCGCATGTCCATTCAAACACAGCGGTGTCTCGTTTATGAATGAACGTAAATTTTTAAACAAATCTAGTGAGTCAATGATTCAATTACCCATTCATAAAGACAGTCACTTGCTTTATTCTTGAATGAATCAGCCGTTCGAATGAATCAATTTAATGAATGATTCAGTGATCAAATCAGTGACTTCTCGCCACCTGCTGGCAGTTTTAGTTTAATTTTTAACTTATTTTTTAGTTATTTAAAACATTTAATGCTTCTATAACATTCAAATTTTATATTTAAAATATTAATTTCAACATGAATTTATCAATTTAATTGCACTCATGCCAACTCTGAGGCTCATTAAATGTCTGAAAATACACCTACCAGCCACTTTTGTGTTCTTCTGTTCCACCTCTGTGCAAATTAATTTTGTTAATACTGATTTAATTTGATTGGTATCTTATTCTTCTTATTCTATTGTTTTAATTAGAAATTTTCAAAAGCTTATAAATATGTATTTTTTAAATTTTACATAAAAGATGACATACTTTTAATAAAGTTTGAAAAAGGTCATTACAAAAGTAAAAATAAAATTCCCCTGTAAATCACTTTGAGTCAAATATCACCTTCTAATGGGAAACTTAATTTTTGATCAGATTTTTTTATTAAACATTAATATATATTTTTTTTATTAAACATTAATCTTAGAAAGCTGAGACATTCCTTCTTCATTCAGAAGGCATAAAACTGAAAGCAACTCAAAATAATGAAACATTAAATGTCAATCTTAATGTCAGTTTGAAGGAGATCATGGTGTATTTTGTATAAAGGTTTTTTTATAAACAAAACAATACAAAACAAAGCAATTGAACTGAAACTGGAATATATGAAATACACTGATTCTGAAAGGCATTCATAAATAGTTTTAATACAGTTCTTAAGCATGACCAATTTTGTTACACTGTTTTGAAAACCAGCATACATTAAAATCTGTAGGCATAAATAAATGAAAATGATTAATTTAGCCCCGACGTGTCAAAATGTATCCAACCCCCCCCCCCCCCCCCCCAGAATATTTACATCCCCCCCATGTGACCCATGTAAGGGGGGAATTTCCCTCCAGTTTAAAAAACGAAATTCAGGCCCTTCTGTAGAGGTCATCTCTGGGTCCTGATCCACCATCTGGACTGGATACAGACAGGATCCGGGTGACTGCAGTGACCATCTGATCTAGATACAGACTAGATCCGGGTGGCTCCCAGTTCCGGTTGACCTAATTAATGCTACAATCCTTTAACAGATTTGAATATTAGAGATGTGTTAGTGTGTTATGTGTACGCCAGGTTAAAGAGATGTGTCTTTAATCTAGATTTAAACTGACAGAGTTTGGGTGCTAAATAGGAAAAGGATCTGCCGCCCGCAGTCGATTTTGATATTCTAGGTATTATCAAACGGCCAGAGTTTTGAGAACCGGGCTAATATGGTCATACTTCCTGGTTGTAGTGAGTAGTCTAGCTGCTGCATTTTGATTTTGGAAAGATTGTTATCAAATAGTCAAATAATTAAAACCTGTTTTTTTCAGAATTTATCAGTAGAAAATTAACAGTCATCCGGTTTTTCATGTCAACTTTGCATTCAGTTAGTTTTGCGAACTTGTATGTTTCATCGGGCAGTGAAGAATATAGAGCTGAGTATCATCAGCATAACAGTGAAAGCTAACCCCATGTCTCCTGATAATATCTCCCAAGGGTAACATGTAAAGCATGAAAAGCAACGGTCCTAGGACTGAGCCTTGAGGTACTCCATACTGCACTTGTGATCGATATGTCACCTCGTCATTCACTGCTATGAATAGATGACGGTCAGATAAGTAAGATTTGAACCATGCCAATGCAATTCCACTAATGCCAACATAATTTTGTAGTCTACCCGAAAGAATGCTGTGGTCGATAGTGTCAAAATATCAGGAAGTGACCATCTGAACGACATAATAAAGCTTCTGTGTGCCAGATCTGATGAGTGGGATCTCTGGTTCAATTTCTAGTAAGTGTCTCAATCAAAATCAGTCAAGTATCTTTCAAAGAATTAATGTCATGAAGCTCACAAACGTGTGACTAGATCTTCCTCAGATTTATTCATAGCAGAATATGTGTAACTCACATCAGACGGTCAGTGAATGGACTGTGACAGACGACTGGTGGGCAGTAAAGGTCCAAAGTTTATGCCAAGCGAACTGTTAACGTAACCTTAGCAGTGTAATGAGATCAGGTCAGAGATCAGATGGCATCAGGTCTGACGATTAGTGCCACAGTAGCATGGCCCAGTCCAGCCTAGCATCCAGATGATTTCAGAAAGCATTTCTTCAAGAATCTTTGTATTTGTGTAGACCAGGGGTCTACACAAATATACTATGCCAGGGGCCGCATAGTATATACATGACACATGAAGCTTTGATTAGTTTTTTTAAGTTTTTTTTATTTATTCTAAATTACTGTATGAGTACTTGTACATGGAAGTATACATGGCAGCTCCATTCTTGTACCATCTCTACCTTTTTTTATGAACATATAAGTTAATTGATGTGTAAGTCACATTTTATCATTTCATTCAGAAATAATGTAAAATAAACTAAATGTTTGCAAACATTATAAACATGTATTTTTCTTCCCCTCCACAACAAATCCTTTAAATTTAGCAGTATTCAGAACATAACAATACAGGCATAAAACAAACTGAAATTATACTCTCATTTATTATAAACAATTATTAACACCCTTTTATAAAAGCCTAAACAAATGTATTTAAAGCGAAACTGAAACTAGCAGCATGTGGGAAATGCATCAATCCAAATGTGTACGCTTTTGACGTTGATTGCTTTATATAAATCACTTTGGAATATAAATTGCAGCATGTTTCAGATGATTAAAAAAAATGTGATTTATAATCCGGAAAACAGCAGAACCAAAATCCAAGTAGATGTTGACTAAGCAAATAAATATAACTAATAAATAATAGGATAAAAGCACACATACAAGGCAAGTCAGCTTTATTTATACAGCGCTTTTAACAATACAGATTGTGTCAAAGCAACTTTACAGTATTAAATAGGAAAACAGTGTGTCGCTAATGCAAAAGGACAATAGTAAACACTATTTTCAGTTAAAGGCAGTTCATCATTGAATTCCGTGATGTCATCATCCAGCTCAGTTCAGTTCAAATACTATCTGTGCAGTCAGTACAGACACATGGACGCGAGCACAAGTGGAACAAACACACACAGAAACTTGTCAGCGCTAACCCGCAACTTTATCAGTAAAACAGTTTTGCAACTGAAAATCTACATGCCATTTCTCAGTAATGCCACTGTTTTTAAAGAAGTTAAAATTACGGATTCGCTTTTGTTAGAGATGCTGGTGCTGAATAATGTTAAGAGACAAACATGCATGTTTAATCCATCTCTCTCTCTCTCTCTCTCTCTCTCTCTCATAACTGCATTAGTCTGCATATTACAAGCTGAAGCCTCTGTTACTAGCATTAAAATAAAATGACAATTTGTAACAACTCTGTAACAAGTTCCATGGATTATGATTTATTTTTGTTTGCTGTTTTGGGATGTATTATTATATATTAGGCTATGTATTATTGAGCAATGTGGACCCAAACGTTTCTTTTGCCTGTGTCACAGTGAGAGGTAAATCCGGCCCTCACGATATTACTGAGTGCATTCTAATTCTGACTGAATATATCGTGTACGTAACTGTTATATATGGCAGGCTACCACTGGCATCTATTGGATTTTGCTGATATTGCATCAAATTAGTCATTTTGGAGCAACTGCCTCAATGGCTGGATGAAAGTGCCCGGCAGACCGTATGTGGCCTGTGGGCCGTAGTTTTCCTTCCTCTGATGTAGACCATAAATCTCCAGAGTGATCATCAGATCAGCTAAGATCACTCGTCTGACTGTGAGGTTTTGTAGGCCAGTGTGAAGCATGACAATATGAGAGTCATCAGTCTTCTGAATCAACCCACGGCTGTCATGTGATCCGGTTAGTGGAAATGACACCAGCTGATGAAGGCCGTCCTTACGTGTGTGTGTGTGTGTGTGTGTGTGTGTCCATGTCCAGTGATCAGTCTGTCTGCTGACTATCAACGAGCTGCAGAGACTCAAACACAGTTCAGCTGCACATTCTCCAGCATGAAAAGGGCTTTGTGTTCTCATGTGAGTAGGTGCTGTGGAATGTGATTTATTGATTTTATATATTGTGTATTATTTTGTGTATCCCTACCAGTGTACAGATGCTCAAAGGGAATGTTCACAGAAAAGTGTTGATTCTGTTGTCAGTCACTCGTCCTCATGTCTCAGACCTGCAGGACTTTCTTTACTCTTTCAGACACAGCAGAATATACGATGTTTGAGGTGTCTGAACCTCTTCAATGTGTTTGGGTTAGAGACGTCTGTTGTGCTTAAACCAAGTAAAGAGTACAGAGTAAGTACATAGAGGTACTCATTCAAATTAAAACGGTCAAGTAACCAGCAGTTTTTGGACCACTTGAGATGGACTGTCCCAATAAACCAGTAAATAACCTGTCAAATGTTATTTCAGCTGTGGAGTACTAGTCACTGGTGGTTAGTGGCACGGCTGTATGTGTCGTAGTAAACCGCGTCTGGTTAGCTGACTAACAAAAGTGTTTCTCTTTTAAGGATGATGAATAATAATTAAGATAGTAGTATAATTAAGTAGATATTTGTAGTTATTAAATTGTATTTTACACGGTCCTGGACTCTGATTGGTCGAGCAGGAGTGCTGATGTCACGTTCTTTCTGCAGGTACATCGATGCACCAGCAGGGTTACGTTTAGCTTTATACTGCCTTCTTGTTTACTGAAATACATAATGAAGATTACTTCTGTTGCTGCAGTTTCACAGGCATCTGAATCACTGCTGCTTTAGTGTCATTTATATCAGCATTATATTGACATCTCTGCTCTCTAGACATCAGCGTCTGCTGCTGATAACATCCACCGACACACGTGGAACTGCTGAAATGAGAAGGAGGTTTGTTGTGTGTGAGTGTGAGTTCTGGACTGCGTGTGAATTGGTCATGAGATTCCTGGCATCACTCTCGTTCCCTGAAAGCGTCTCAGAAACACAGAGACAGAGAGACAGAGAGGGAGAGACAGGCTGCTCTGGAGCAGAAGACTTTAGGCAAACATCCCTCCATCATTATGGACCGCAGTCACTCTCATTCCAGCAGGACGTTTGGTTTAGCGCTCAGTGCACTGCGATTACGGCATCGAGCCAAGCACAGGTAAAGAGATTGTGTGTGTGTGTGTGTGTGTGACGAGTTCTTATTCAAGACAGCCATGGTGAGATGCCAGCTAGGCGATGAGATCTAACCCTAACTCATCTCAGCCAATCAAAACAGCTCAGATACATGACAACGCTGAACACTGAGGTCTTTAAGGTAGAGTAATAAAAACTGCCTGTTGAAGTTTATAGATTATAAACATCTCTAACACACACAATCTCACGCCATCCCTGTGTTTGTGGACTCGGCACACGCTGGTCAGAATGTCACGCTGGACTGTGAATGTGATTGAGGGGTGTGAACGGAGATACTGAACCAGATTTGTTTACAGGAACAAATAGTGTGTGTGTGTGTGTATATATATATATATATATATATATATTTATTTATTTTAAAAAAAATGTTTTTGTAAAAATGCAGTTGGTATTATTGTATAGTATTTATAATTTGCTGTTTATAAAAAGAAGTTTGTGGAATGTCTCCATTAGCTGAGTGAAGGTTTGTGTGTCTGCATGTCTTTCATTCTTATTAAATGAATCTGATGTCAAACTGGATTCTAGACTCATGTCTCTAGTTTCTATGGCAACAGTATGAAGGTGTTCTCTGCGCTTCCGAGACGGTAGCTGACCGCTGTGTTTCATGAACTCAGTCCTTAATATACAGTAAATGGAAATGTGTGTGTGTGTGTGTGTGTGTTTGCAGGCCCGACACACAGAAGGTTCCGTCCGCTCCTCCTCCTCCTCCTCCTCCTCCCCCTCCGCCCCCCCCTCCCGAGCCTGTGGCCCCGCCGGAGCCGGAGGAGGAGATTCTGGGCTCTGATGACGAAGAGCAGGAGGATCCGGCCGACTACTGCAAAGGTACCGCACACGTCTGTCTGTCCGTCAGGAGAGCGTACAGGTTTCTGTCTGTGTTGAGTAAAAGCTGGACTGACATTGACCTGATTTATGCCTCGTTCTTCACAGGTGCATGAGTTTCCAGCCTCAAGTCATTTTTCTGTCATCACTGAATGTGAAATGTTTAGTCGTAGTTTTAGTAGCAGAAATAGTTCTCAGTAGTTTGTCGTCTTCTCCTCTTGGGTGGAAGTGCAAGTAGTACTCTTGGTTATATTCACATTAATGGCACAAATATACCACAGTAAAATATACAAGAAAAAAAAAACAATGTGAAAGAAACCTGTGATGGAAAAGGAGGAACCAAACTCAACCAATGGAATCAAGTGTCAAAATAGAGTTTTAATAAATGTAAGTGCTGGTCTAAAGACACCAGCCGTACAGTTGAGCTGAAGGAAACATTAGCCGGATTCTCCCGTTTCTACATGTACCATCAGTCGACTGTATCGTGTTTCTCTCATGCTGCAGGAGGTTACCATCCTGTGAAGATCGGCGACCTGTTTAACGGCAGATACCATGTCATCCGTAAGCTGGGCTGGGGTCACTTCTCCACCGTCTGGCTGTGCTGGGATATTCAGTGAGTGACCGTGTCACCAGGGCAGGCAGCGTGTGTGTGTGTGTGTGTGTGTGTGTGTGTGTGTGTGTGTGTGTGTTAATCAATGCGAGTATGACCTGTGTGTGTGCTCGTGTGTTACGCGGTGCAAGTATAGCCTGTGTGTGTCTCTGTGTGTGTGTGTGTGTGTGTGTGTGTGTGTGTGTGTGTGTGTGTGTGTGTGTTACTCAATGCGAGTATAACCGGTGTGTTACTCAGGGTGAGTATAACCTGTGTGTGTGTGTGTGTGTGTGTGTGTGTGTGTGTGTGTGTGTGTGTGTTACACGTTGCAAGTATAGCCTGTGTGTGTGAATGTGTTACTCAGTGCAAGTAAAACCTGTGTGTGTGTGTGTGTGTGTGTGTGTGTGTGTGTGTGTGTTAATCAATGTGAGTATAACCTGTGTGTGTGCTCGTGTGTTACGCGGTGCAAGTATAGCCTGTGTGTGTGTGTGTGTGTGTGTGTGTGTGTGTGTGTGTGTGTGTGTGTTACTCAATGCGAGTATAACTGGTGTGTTACTCAGGGTGAGTATAACCTGTGTGTGTGTGTGTGTGTGTGTGTGCGTGTGTGTGTGTGTATTTGTGTGTTACACGTTGCAAGTATAGCCTGTGTGTGTCTGTGTGTGTGTGTGTGTGGTGTGTGTGTGTGTGTGTGTGTGTGTGTGTGTGTTACTCAATGCGAGTATAACTGGTGTGTTACTCAGGGTGAGTATAACCTGTGTGTGTGTGTGTGTGTGTGTGTGTGTGTGTGTGTGTGTGTTACTCAGTGCGAGTATAACCTTTGTGTGCTTTTGTGTTACACAGTGCAAGTATAGCCTGTGTGTGTGTGTGTGTGGGTGTCTGTGTGTGTGAGTATAACCTGTGTGTTACTCAGTTTGAGTATAACTTTGTGTGCTTGTGTGTTACACAGTGCAAGTATAGCCTGTGTGTGTGTGTGTGTGTGTGTGTGTGTGTGTGTTACTCAGTGTGAGTATAACCTGTGTTACTCAATGTGAGTATAACTTTGTGTGCTTGTGTGTTACTCAATGCGAGTATAACCTGTGTGTGTGTGTGTGTGTGTGCTTGTTTGTTATGCAGTGCAAGTATAACCTGTGTGTGTGTGTGTTTGTGTGTGTGTGTTACTCAGTGTGAGTATAACCTGTGTGTTACTCAGTTTGAGTATAACTTTGTGTGCTTGTGTGTTACGCAGTGCAAGTATAGCCTGTGTGTGTGTGTGTGTGTGTGTTACTCAGTGTGAGTATAACCTGTGTTACTCAATGTGAGTATAACTTTGTGTGCTTGTGTGTGTATATGTGTGTGTGTGCTTGTTTGTTATGCAGTGCAAGTATAACCTGTGTGTGTGTTTGTGTGTGTGTGTGTGTGTGTATGTGTGTGTTCACTAGTGCAAGTATATCCTGTGTGTGTTACTCAATGCAAGTATAACCTGTGTGTGTGTGTGTGTGTGTGTGTGTGTGTGTGTGTGTGTGTGTGTGTGTGTGTGTGTGCGCTCATTTTTGTGACAAATCAGGACATAGATGTGTATAATGATGAGGGTATGGCAGATATTACAAGGAGAAGGTGACTTTTCAGGACATTACTCCATGTCTCCACTTTTCAAAACACTTATAAATCACTCAGAATGGAGTGTATTGAGAATCTGAAATAGCAGAAAGTGTCCTGTAAGGGGTAGGTTTAGGGGTAGGGTTGGTGTAGGACAATAGCACATACAGTAAGTACAGTATAAAAACCATTACGCCTATGGAGAGTCCCCACTTTTCACAAAAACACGTGTGTGTGTGTGTGTGTGTGTGTGTGTTACTCAATGAGAATAAATATCCATGTGTTTCTCAGTGCGTGTCGAGCATAACCTGTGTGTGTTACTCAGCCTGAGTGTAACCTGTTTGTGTGCTGGTTATGCAGTACAAGTATAACCTCTGTGTGTGTGTGTGTGTGTGTGTGTGTGTGTGTGTGTGTGTGTGTGTGTGTGCGTGCGTTCAAGAAACGGCTAAAAACACATCTCTTCCATCTTTATTTGACCCTCTGACTCTAGCACTCTCTATTCTAATTCTATTTTTTCTATCTGTCTTCTTTTTACTAAAAAAGCACACACTTGATCCTCTATAAATTGCATATATATTATCTAACTACTAGCTTTTCTTGAAAAATTAACTCTAGCTTTCTTTTTTCTATTCTACCTACTCGTTTTCTTTAAAAAACAAACATATTGTTGCCCTTTTGTTGGTTTTGATTGCTTCCATTGTCCTCATTTGTAAGTTGCTTTGGATAAAAGCATCTGCTAAATGACTAAATGTAAATGTAATGTGAGTATAACCTGTTTGTGTGTTACGCGGTGCAAGTATAGCCTGTGTGTGTGTGTGTGTGTGTGTGTGTGTGTGTGTGTGTTACTCAATGTGAGTATAACCTTTGTGTGTGCTTGTGTGTTACACAGTGCAAGTATAGCCTGTGTGTGTGTGTGTGTGTGTGTGTGTGTGTGACTCAATGCGAGTATAACCTGTGTGTGTTACTCAGTGTGAGTATAATCTTTGTGTGTGTGTGTGAGTCACCTTTATTTATATAGCGCTTTTAACAATACAGATTGTGTCAAAACAACTTTCCAAAATCAAAATAGGAAAATAATGTCAATAATGTAAATCGACAAGATTAAACACTCAATTGTCAGTTAAAGGCATTTTATTATTGAATTCAGAGATGTCATCGTCCAGCTCAGTTCAGTTTAAATAGTATCTGTGCAATCAAGTTGACGATATTGCTGGAAATTAAGGGTGTTTTTAGACCTAGTTCGTTTAACCCTTTCAAACGCTCTCGGAGTGGTTCAGCGTGTATATGTGAACAAACTATGTGATCTCAGACGCCCCTAAAAGGACCCAAAAGCATTTGTGGGTCCGTTTGTGGTTCAATATCTTCATGATATGCGAAAGCAATGAGATCCCGGCCCGCTTTGCGTTTCATTTCAACATGTGTACCTGGAGGCTTGCCATACCTGCGGCTGTGTTACGTCACTGCTGTAACAACAGAAAAAAAACTTTTCACCATGGCAGGTCGTGGGGTTGTGTTGTCCCAGGAGGAGAGTTGTGCACTTATTGAAATTTGGAAAGATGATTTCATTAAACGCCCACTCTCCTCAACCCATAAAAACATAAAAGTGTTTTTTGTTTGCCCAAAAAATGAAGGAAAGGGGATATAACAGAACCGCGCTACAATGCCGCATTAAAGTGAAAAACTTTGCCAGAAGTACATGAGCACCTGGGACAAAATCTGTTGAAGTGGAGAGTCCGTGGAAATAAAGGATTCCTGTCCCTTCTATGAAGATTTGGATGAAATGTTGTCGAAGGTGGAAGTGTGGCAAGCAGCAGCAGTTGTTGATAGTGTTGGAAGAAAATTTTCTTTTTAGTTGCTATCCTTTTCCTTTTCCGTTTTTTTCAGATGCTTTCCTTTAGTTCTGCTTTGTCTGACTCTTCCTCTGTTTGTCATTTGCTTCAAAATGTGCCACATCCATGTGATGACAACATGTGAAGATGCTATTTGAATACCCAAAAGCCACTGCTGCAAAGAAAGCTGGGGTCTGAGTTCTTATAAAGTTGTGGTGTGAACAAGAAAGGGTCTGAGATCTCTTCATTGCTGAAGAGGACCAAAAAAAGAACTTGGTTCTCTTTTGAGTCCACTACATTGTGAACACCAAAAGGACTGTGGTCACTTTCAGCTGGTTCCCTTTCTGGTTCACTCTAAGTGAACTGGGTTTGGTTCTCTTAAAACGAACTATATGTGAAAACACCCTAAGTGTCCCCATCTAAGCAAGCCAGAGGCGACAGCGGCAAGGATCAAAAACTCTATCGGTGACAGAATGGAGAAAAAAACCTTGGGAGAAACCAGGCTCAGTCGGGGAGTTCAATTCCAACTGCAGCAAAGTCAGATTGTGTAAAGGGCTTATCTGGTTCCCGTGGTCTTGTCCCGATGGCCGTCTAGGAGACGAGGTCTTCACTGGGGATCAGTCTCTGGGGTTCATCTAGGTGTCCTGGTCTCCGCTGATGTTCAGGGCTGTAGAGGTCGTCTCTAGGTGCTGATCCACCATCTGATCTGGATACGGACTGGATCTGGTGACTGCAGTGACCTCGGAATAAGAAAGAAACAGACTAATATTAGCATAGATGCCATTCTTCTTACAATGTAACACATACACCGTGTGTTATGGGGAGTGTTCCCGGTTCCGGTTGATCTAATTAATGCAGCCTAACAATCCTGTAACGGATTTGAATAATAGAAGCGTATTAGTGTGTTATGTGTACGCCAGGCTAAAGAGATGGGTCTTTAATCTAGATTTAAACTGACAGAGTGTGTCTGCCTCCCGAACAGTGTTAGGTAGATTGTTCCAGAGTTTGGGTGCTAAATAGGAAAAGGATCTGCCGCCCGCAGTCGATTTTGATATTCTAGGTATTATCAAACGGCCAGAGTTTTGAGAACGCAGCGGACGTGGAGGACTATAATGCGATAAGAGCTCGCTCAAGTACTGAGGAGCTAAACCATTCAGGGCTTTATAAGTAATTAACAAGATTTTAAAATCTATCCGATGTTTGATAGGGAGCCAGTGCAGTGTTGACAGAACCGGGCTAATATGGTCATACTTCCTGGTTCTAGTAAGGACTCTAGCTGCTGCATTTTGGACCAACTGTAGTTTGCTGATCAAGCGTGCAGAACAACCACCCAATAAAGCATTACAATAGTCTAACCTTGAGGTCATAAACGAATGAACTAAGATTTCTGCATTTGACGTTGAGAGCATAGTTCTCAATTTAGATATATTTTTAAGATGAAAAAAATGCAATTTTACAAATGCTAGAAATGTGTCTGTCAAAGGAAAGATTGCTATCAAATAGTACACCTAGGTTCTAGGGATGTAACGATTAACCGCGAGCCGGTTGAAAATCAATTGAAATATGTGACGATTCAAATCGGTTGAGATACTAAACAAATCGCGATTCAATTAGGGGTAGGAGTTTATACGAATATATGTCTGAGGGGAACTTACTGTCTTCAGAAAAGTTTCGAAATTATACAATTTTATTTAGATTAAAAACTGCTCATGTTGCATGTATGCAGCATCTTTGTTTGGATCATGATTAAAATGCAGTGGTTGCCTCTAATTTTAAATGGAAAGAGCTCAGACAAACCCTTATTTTGTTTATATGAAGAGGTTTGTTTTATTTGTGTTACTTATTTATTTAGCTTGTTTTAACATTTCAATTTAGTTTTGTTATTTAGCCTACATTTACATTATATTTACATTTTGTTATTTAGCAGAGGATTTTATCCAAAGTGACTTACAAATGAGGAGAATAGAAGCAATCAAAACCAACAAAAGAGCGATGATACGCAAGTGCTATATTAGTCTATTATTCTAGTGTTATATTTCAATTTCACAAAGAAACGTGTAAAAAGCATTTTGTCCAAGCAATAATAAAACAACACATTTAATTTATAATTTGTCTTAAATCTTTTTTAAAGGATAGTAAGAAAAAAAAAAATCGTGAACTCAAAATCGTGAATCGAATCGAATCGAATCGAATCGTGAGTTGAGTGAATCGTTACATCCCTACTAGGTTATTACATGTGGGGTTTTAGGTCCGATAATTAACACGATAATTAATTTTTTTTCAGAATTTAGAAGTAAGAAATTACTCGTCATCCAGTTTTTTTTTTATATTGACTATGCATTCCGTTAGTTTCTCAATTTTGAGTGTTTCGCCAGGCCGCGAACAAATATAGAGCTGAGTATCATCAGCATAACAGTGAAAGCTAACACCGTGTTTCCTGATAATATCTCCCAAGGGTAACATGTAAAGCGTGAAAAGTAACGGCCCTAGTACTGAGCCTTGAGGTACTCCATACTGCACTTGTGATTGGTATGATACCTCTTCATTCACTGCTACGAATTGATGGTGGTCATAAAAGTACGATTTGAACCATGCCAGTGCACTTCCTCTAATGCTAACATAATTTTCTAGTCTATTTAAAAGAATGTTGTGGTCGATAGTTTCAAACGCGGCGCTAAGATCTAAGATGTGTGTGTGTGTGTGTGTGTGTGTGTGTGTGTGTGTGTGTTACGCAGTGCAATAGCCTGTGTGTCAAGTCAAGTCAAGTCACGTTTATTTATATAGCGCTTTTAACAATACAGATTGTGTCAAAGCAACTTTCCAATATCAAAATAGGAAAATGGTGTCAATGTAAAATGACAAGATTAAACACTCCATTTTCAGTTAAAGGCATTTCATTATTGAATTCAATGATGTCATCGTCCAGCACAGTTCAGTTTAAATAGTATATGTGCAATCAAGTCAACGATATTGCTGGAAATTAAGTGTGTGTGTGTGTGTGTGTGTGTGTGTGTGTGTGTGTGTGTGTGTGTGTGTGTGTGTGTGTGTGTGTGTGTGTGTGTTACTCAATGCGAGTATAACCTGTTTGTGTGCTTATGCGGTGCAAGTATAACCTCTGTGTTTTTGTGTGTGTGTGTGTGTGTGTGTGTGTTTGTGTGTGTTACTCAGTGCGAGTATAACCTATGTGTTTGTACAAAACTACCAAACTTTTCTGTAAGTTAATCACAATGTATAATCATCGCTGTTAATAGTTTTCACCATCTGTTTGATACATGTCATTAACTAACTGCATGATATGGACATCAACTTGACATAGTCACCACTAATAAGCTACTCCTAAATATAATGTAGAAACTAAAATTTTCTGTAAAACTGCTTTGCAACAATTTGTATCATGAAAAGCGCTATACAAATGAACCTGAATTGAATTGAATTGAATTGAATTTGTGTGCGTTACTCAGTGCGAGTATAACCTGTGTGTTTGTGTGTGTTAACAGAGCGAAGCGTTTTGTTGCGATGAAGGTCGTAAAGAGCGCACAGCACTACACAGAGACGGCACTGGATGAAATTAAATTACTCAGATGTGTGAGTATCTCCCACACGCACATTGTTCATCAGGGGTTCTTGTTAAAAAATGTTTATAATTTCACTTACTTAATTGTACACCATAGAATGATACATAGAATTACAGACTATTTCCACTCTTGTGCATTTAATGCCAGTTCACTGCCTCACAAACACAGCTGAGGTCTTTATATACAGGCAGCAACTGAAAGCTCACTGTTCCCTCACTGTGCTATCAGACAGTGACTTTGCAAGCAGCATGAAGGTGCCTCACGATACTGCTTTAGAGGCAGCAGAACGGTCTAATGGTCTATAACCAAACAGAGCTTTGGTGAAATCTGAGCCGATATTTAATGAATACTAATTTCTCGCTAGAAATAAAATGAAAAGTGGAAATATTTGGTCAAAATCATTTACATTTACATTTAGTCATTTAGCAGACGCTTTTATCCAAAGTGACTTACAAATGAGGAGAACAATAGAATTGCATTTTGGATTATTGCAACGCTTTGTACCGTGTGTGAGTCAGGCCTCCATCTTTTAACTGGTACCAAAAAAGAGACCGTATTACTCCTGTATTGATTTCATTACATTGATTACCAATTCGATTCAGAATCCAGTATAAAGTGTCTTTTATATGTTTTCAAATCTCTCCATGGCTTGGCACCAGAGCATCTTTCTGATTTAATTAGTTAGACATCAACTTTTGAGATCTCTTCGCTCCAAGGATCAGCTGTTTCTGACGGTTCCTCGATCGCGCTTGAAATGTAGAGGAGTCATTTTCCGTGGCAGCTCCGAGACTATAAAATGAGTTTCCGCTGTCCTTAAAAACATCTCCTACTTTAGGGTCATTTCAGAGGGTGTTAAAATCGCATTTATTTTCCTTAGCTTGTAATAATGTGTTGTAAATTTTATGTATTTGGGTATGTATTGTATGTTTTTTTTTTTCTTTTTTTTTTTTTTTCATGTACAGCACTTTGGTGCCCATTGTGTTTTTTTTTAAAGTGCTTTAGAAATAAAGTTGAGTTGATAGAAGAAATCAGAGCTACAGTATTCAAGTGTTGTGACAAATCTCAGTTAGTCTAAAACAGTACACATAGCCAGGGTTTTTTATTTTATTTTATTTTTTAAATAAATTAGACCAAAGCGAATAGAATAGAATAGGTAAGTACTAGTATTAATTGGTCAGGTGCTGGTGAAAAAGATGCGTCTTTTTACATTTTTGAAAATGGCTAAAGATTCAGCTGCTCGGATTGAGATGGTTGTTCCACAAGCTGGGAACAGTCCAGAAAAAGGTCAGCGAGAGTGATTTAGTGCCTCTTTGATTTGCAAAACGCAAGCTTCTAGAGGGCACATAAGTCTGAACTAGAGATTTTAGGTATATTGGCAGCCAGTGCAAACTGATGAAGAGGTGTGACATGGGCTTTCTGCGGCTCGTTGAAGACTACTCTGGCTGCTGCATTCTGGATCAGTTGCAGAGGCTTGATAGTACTTGCAGGAAGACCCGCTAAGCGAGTATTACAATATTCCAGTCTGGAGAGAACAAGAGCTTGGACAAGGAGTTGTGCTGCCTGCTCTTATAGGAAGGATCTAATCTTCCTAATGTTATAAGGCAAATCTGCAGGACCGGGCCGTAGTAGCAAGTCCTGTCCTGGAAGGAGTTATGGTTGATGAACCCAGCTGTATAGAGAAGTTGTGATGAAGTGCTGGGTTGGCTGAGACCACAAAAAGTTCTGTCTTGGCAAGGTTGAGTTGAAGGTGGTGGTCTTTCATCCTGGCAGAAATATCTGTCAGACAGGCTGCAATGCGAGCAGCTAGCGTCGGATCATCTGGTTGGAATGAGAAGTAGAGTTGAGTATCATCAGCATAGCAGTGATAAGAAAAGCCATGCTTCTGAATGACCGATCCTAATGATGACATGTAGAAGAGAAGTGGTCCAAGCACTGAGCCCTGAGGAACCCTAGTAGCAAGAAGTTGAAAAACCTCAACCCTCCAAGACACCTTGAAGGACCTACCTGAGAGGTAAGACTTGAACCACTGGAGTGCGGTTCCTGAGACCTATCTCCATGGGGATGGACAGGAGGATCTGTCCATCCATTTACACACAAACTGACCTCCTGATGAAACTTTCAGATGCCATTTTTTTTTTAGCTCAGCTCTCATTAAATCAAACGCACAGTATTGTTCATCTGCAATATTTGCCCACTGGTTATTTAATCTTAAATTTTTTTATTCATTTGACATTTTCATTGGTAACAAGCCTCCACGAGTGTTGATGCTTGCAGTTGCCAAATATCAGGAGTTTTATTCCCCCAATCAGAGCTGTTCTTTTAAATGGCACCGTTTTATGGTTAATCTTTCCAATTTAGCAACCATGTTTGCGATTGTAGTTGCTAAATAGATGCATTTATGTGACCTTGTTTTTTTTTGTCTTTAAGAAAACATTAACATAATTTGGAATATGAAGTTAATAATAGGAAATTCACAGGTTTAGCTTTTGAGACAATCTTTCACTAGACTTCATAATGTTGAGACTGGGTTTATTTATATGATATGCTAAATCATAATAATAATAAATAAAAAGGAATTAATCAGGAAATTGGATGAGGTCAATTAAACCATGCTTATGAGTAGATTTGGTCCTGGTCTGTGCTTACGTGGAAGTGCAATAATTATGACTAAATGGAAAAAGTCCTCAAATATCAGATAGAGTCGTGGTTCTACATGTTGATCACGCCGGTCTCTCTCTCTTTGTCTGTCTCTCAGGTGCGTGAGACTGATCCTGATGATCCTAATAAGGACATGGTGGTTCAACTCATAGACGACTTCAAGATCTCAGGGGTGAACGGGATTCGTATCCTCACAGCCTGCGTGTGTGTGTGTGTGTGTGTGTGTGTGTGTGTGTGTGTGTGTGTGTATAAGTCAGTGGTTTTCTTTAACTCTGGTTCTCAGACGTGTGTATGGTGTTTGAAGTTCTTGGTCATCATTTGCTCAAGTGGATCATCAAGTCTAATTATCAGGGTTTGCCGTTACCCTGCGTCAAGAGCATCATTAGACAGGTAATCATGCACATCATGCACACTTCCTGAATCCATAAACACAGGTGTCCAGGATCCAGACAGCATCAGCATGTTTTCGATGTTTCATATTCAGCTGCCTGGAGATGCTTTGAACCAATGAGATTTCACTGTGGGCGGAGCTACAAGAATCTGAACACAAATGACTGACAGAATGCCCTGTTAGCCGCATCCCACTTCAGAGGCTGCGTCCTGCCAAGGTCACAGAGGTCGATCTGAGCGTCCTTAAATTGGACGGTCATGTCTACGGAGGATTGCTCTTGTCGCCTAGCAACTGTGAGAGCTGCGGTTGGCGAGCGGCAGGAACATTTGTACTGGACTGTTTTAAAAGTGATATTCAACTGTCTGAAAACAAAGCAGGCTTCACAGCCTGTCTAAATATGTTCACTTTGGTCCATTTATTTAATCAAGTACTTTTTATTTCTGTTGTGCTTTATACAGTGCAGGTTGTTTCAGCTTTACAGTGATAAAAAGGAAATGAGAGATTCAGTGATGCAAACAGTTCTGAATCTGCAGCTCTAAAAAGACAATAGTAAGCCGTTGAAGTTGAACCGTTCAGTTGAAATCAGTTCACTGTTGATTCAGTGTAATTCAATCACTCTGTAAAGTCCATCAATTATGGGATGAGTTGAATTAATCTATAAGGCAGCTCTGGTGAAAACAGTGATGAATAGTCATCCAGCTCAGTTCAGCTCTCATCCAGTAGTGTCTGTGCAGTCAGGATTTTTTTTTTTTTTTGTAACGTTAGATATCTGGTTAAGTTGAAACCCAGTACTTATATTTAAAAGTGAATTCCAGCATTTTCTCTCAAAAAAATCAAATCCTGTTATCATTGGTGTGCAGTGAATCTTGGAATAGTCTGGGCTGCAAAAGATCCATCTGTTCTGGAAGGAAGGAAGCATTACAAGGCCATATTTATATCCTCAAATGCAGCCTCTGAATTGGGACGCAGTTACAGTACCTCCAGTTAGTTCAGACCTGCCGACCTGTGAGCATTTTGACCTCAAAGCACGCTGGTAGGCTTTGCCACTTTAAACTACACAAAAACCTGGTGACGCCTCTGTCCACGCGCAGTTCTTAAGCAACAGCAAAAGATGAAGAGTTCAGCCAATCAGAGCGTTTTTTTTTGTTTTTTTTTCTCGGTTTTGGGTTTAAATAATTTCTGTGTTTTATTTGTCTCCAAACCGGCTGTTTGTGTGTGTCTGTGAGTCTACGCACTGAGATGAGGAAACGCATCCCCACTTAAAATTAGCATTTGAAGCAACACACACTGAACATCTTGAATGATGTGTTTCTATGATGTGTAATGAGAAGATACATAACATGAGAACATTATAACATACTAATACCTAGAAATAACTTCCTTTTGTGATCTGATGTGGATTCTTATCACAGAATGACACAGAAATGTATATTCTATATTGTAAAAAAGGCTATGTTGAATAGCAATGGATGATAAATATACTTCATTATTATGAAAATACCCGTGGTGGTTTTAAGAACACAGATAAACTATAAATTGTCACAGTCGAGTGTTTATTGTCTTAATGTTTCATAATTCATAAGCATTTGTATCTTCCTTTATTCATTTACAATGATAGCTGGATGCCTTTGGCCATATTTGGGATTTCCTGGAAGGTCATGATTTCTATTATTTTTGTTATACAAATGTGTATTTTCTGTGGGAGTGTGCCCTCTGGTGTCCAGTGTGAATGAAACAGACATTACATGTGTTCATAGCACTAAATAATGGCCAATCCGTAAAAATAATCCTTCTCTCAAATGAAATTTGAAGTAGACATATGATAATCCATATTTTCCTACAGTGTACAGACGTTTTTGGAGTTTTAATTACAGTGTACTGATGTACTGGAGTCTTTTTAAAATAGCATTTTAAATAGCAAATTACCCCCCCCCCCCCCCCCAACCACAGAATACAACGTTTGGCATTTTCAGTGTGAAATCATCATTTTATTTCCGTTTGTGGTTTGGCTGCAGGTTCTGCAGGGCCTCGATTACCTTCACAGTAAGTGTAAGATCATCCACACGGACATCAAACCAGAGAACATCCTCATGTGTGTGGACGACGCTTTCGTGCGCAGGATGGCAGTGGAGGCCACCGAGTGGCAGAAAGCTGGAGCTCCGCCGCCGTCTGGATCCGCTGGTATTCTGTCGTTCTGATTTGTGAATGATGATCAGTGTGCTTGGTGATGTTCTGACCGTGTTTCTCTGTGTTTGTTTGCAGTCAGCACGGCTCCTCAACTCCAACAGGTCAGTGAAGCTGTCATTCTCACACACACATGCAGCTGTTTTACTGAAGAAAGCAGACAAATGACCGCCATCTTCAACACATCAAAAACTCTAGTTTGCTGTATAGTTATAAGCAGGGGCGAACAATCAGAATTCAATCGCTGAAGTACGAGAGGCCGAGTGCATGAGGCGTGTTTGTCTGAGTTGTCTCCTGTGGTTTGGCGCCTCCTGCAGGTGGGGAAGATCTCCAAAAATAAAAAGAAGAAACTGAAGAAGAAGCAGAAGCGGCAGGCGGAGCTGCTGGAGAGACGCATGCTGGAGATCGAAGCTCTGGAGCGAGAGGCGGAGAAGCAGAGGTCCGGCGGAGCGCCAGACGCCGCACACGGTCCCAGCCTGGCGCTGGCGGACAGCGAGGATGATGAAGAGGATGATGAGGATGCAGATGAGGACGAGGAGGCCGAGGGAGAGAAAGAGCGGCCCGTCAGACTCACCAACCACACATGTGAGTTCAGTACAGATGTCATCTTTTATTAAAAGGAGGTGTTGATGATGGTGATCCCTCGGTTTTAGGAATGTAAACACATCCTGCTTCCCTAGACCAAACATCTTTTTTAATATTGGAAACATCTAATTATCCCCGTGTGATCATGTATGTCGCTGTTGCTCCCTTTTCAGTCCCTTGTTTAAATGGTAGATCATTTGTTCCTAAAGCAGGATCATTTCACACAAACACTACTCTGTCTCCAGCGTTCAGCGTTTGAAGCAATGCTTTCTGTTCACATTTTTGGCCAAGGATTTCTCCTAATGTGCAGATGAAGATGGCTTAGTTACTGTGAGTGTATTGCACTAGTTTATAATGGATAAACTGCTAGTGATGATCAGACGACCGGATTCTCTGGTCAGGACTCCAGCTGCTGCATGTTGAACCAGTTGAAGTGTGATTTGCTTTAGACTCCACTGAATCTTTTGTTGATGAATCAGATCAATCTTGTAACTCTTCAGAGAGGTTTGTCTCCTTTTCTGGGCAAAAGCATCCAATTCCATTAGTTTGTTCAGAAGATCTCTTCATTTTGCTGTCAAGCTATTCTATTTTTGACTTTTTATGTTTATTATGTATGGCCGTTTGTTGTGATGGTCAAGTCAAGTCACCTTTATTTATACAGCACTTTTAACAATATAGATTGTGTCAAAGCAGCTTTCCAGAATTAAATAGGACAATAGTAAACACTCAATTTTCAGTTAAAGTCAGTTCATCATTGTCCAGCTCAGTTCAGTTCTAATAGTATCTGTGCAATCAAGTCAACAATATCGCTGGAAATTAAGTGTCCCAGATGAACCAGCAGTTCAATTCCATGCTGCAGCAAAGTCAGATTGTGCAGAGGACTGGGGATCTGTGTCTGGGGTTCACCTAGGTGTCCTGATCTCCGCTGACGTTCAGAGCTGTAGAGGTCGTCTCTAGGTGCTGATCCACCATATGGACTGGATACGGACTGGATCTGGTGGCTACTAGTGCTGTGATCAATACAACAATGAATTGTCACAGAGATTTGATGACACGAGTATCGATAAAGCTGTCCCTGTATAGATATTGTGGCACGTGTGCAGCAGTGGGAGTAGAAAAGTGCAAGGTTTCTAAAAAATAATGAACAGAACATAATATATAGGCTACAACAAGGTTTAATCTGGCTTCAGAGGAACACAACTGGGTTGCCTGATATAAAGAGATATAAACAGAGCTTCCCACTTGCGCAATATGGAATTATCTACTAAGTATGTTACTTATCTTTGTCAATCTGGCAACCATGTACACACGCTCTCTTGCTTGCTGAAAACACCAGCTAGCTTGCAGTTTAGCGATCTCCACTTCAATATTCTGTTCTCAGAAAAGTGTAATTCATCACCTGTTAATTTATGAGAGAGAGAGAGAGGCTGTATGTATGAATTGCCATTGTTTTGCCGCATTTCTCTATTAACAGTGAAGCTGTGACTTTAATTCCTTTAGAAACAATGATGTTACCAGCTCCTTGTTGAGAAAGATAATGTAGCCCTTGAGCGATTTAAGCTATTTTATTGATAAAATTGCGGGGCAGCGCTAAAAAGTCTATGTTGCTGAATGTGCGCAGCGTGATCTGTGTGAGTGACTGAGCGTGTGCGTTAGACACAGTGAAAACAGTGCATTATTTTATAACTCTTCTAATTTTTATTTTTATTTTTTAAATGTAGAGAGTGTGTTAATTTGTGCAATGATAACCAACCAGCAGTGTAAAGATGATATTTTTTTTATATATTAATATGAGTACATTACAATTTAAATTTATTAGAATGAGTACATTATTATTTATGGGCTTAAAGGGTTACTCCATCCCAAAATGAAAATTTTGTCATTAATCACTTACCCCCATGTCGTTCCAGCTAAATAGGAAAAGGATCCGCCGGCCGCAGCTGATTTTGATATTCTAGGTATTATCAAACGGCCAGAGTTTTGAGATCGCAGCGGACGCTGGTGTTTTCAGAAGGTCCCAGAAACTCTCTGAACTGACAGATCATCAACTTTCTTTGTATCTTTGTAGTTCTTTGCAATAATGAAGACAACATAAAGTTTGGTTGTGAATTGTTTTTTGAGTTGATGGCTGTCTAAAACGTTTCCTCATAGATGTGTCTCTGTCTCTCAGGTGCGGAGCCAGATCAGGATCAGCAGGAAGTAGAGGAGAGCAAGGAAGGTTGTGACATCCTTCCCACCGCCGACTGTCCTGCTGAAGAAGAGGCACACACATGCACACACACTCCACCCGGGCAACAGGACTCTCCTGAGAACGAGGACGAGTGTGAAAACTCAAAAGAACAAGAGCAGGATGGAAATGAAGACGTGAGAGAGGAAGAGGAAGAGGAGGATAAAACAGAGGATGAGGAAACGGAAGCCACACCCTCACAGAGCGCCGAGGACGAGCCAAAGACACACGAGTGTCCAAACGAGGAAGAAGCAGATCCACCTAAAGAGACAATAGAGAGACAAGAAGACGAGGAGGAGGAGGAGGAGGATGAGGAGGAATATGAAGATGAAGAATCTGACGATGAGGAGGAGGAGGAGGAGGAGGCAGAGGATGAAGGCCAGGAACCATCCAACAAGGACCACAACGACGCCTGTAAAACGAACGGACACGTGATCAGGTGTGCGCAGGAGCGTCTGTCCTCGCCTCTGCTCTGCCCTCTGGTGGAGTCTGAGATCAGCACGACCGACCGCGACGCTTCTGACGCCTCGTACGAACTTTTCAATGGAGAAGCCACACTGATGAATGGAACGCGGCACCGCGGTACCACGCCACGCTTCCCCGAACTTCCTCTGGATCCCGAGCCAGACGACTGCGAGCACGACGAGGCCCAGGCGCTCAACACCGACCGCAGCCGAACGGTGTCATCGTCCAGCACCGGAGACACGCCCAAAGGTCAAACACACTTCATTCACGCATACAGTGAGGCAAAAAAGTATTTAGTCAGCCACCAATTGTTCAAGTTCTCCCACTTAAAAAGATGAGAGAGGCCTGTAATTTTCATCATAGGTATACCTCAACTATGAGAGACAAAATGAGAAGAAAAAAATCCAGAAAATCACATTCTAGGATTTTTAAAGAATTTATTGGTAAATTCCTCGGTAAAATAAGTATTTGGTCACCTACAAACAAGCAAGATTTCTGGCTCTCACAGACCTGTAACTTCTTCTTTAAGAGGCTCCTCTGTCCTCCACTCGTTACCTGTATTAATGGCATCTGTTTGAACTCGTTATCAGTATAAAAGACACCTGTCCACAACCTCAAACAGTCCAACTCCAAACTCCACCATGGCCAAGACCAAAGAGCTGTCAAAGGACACCAGAAACAAAATTGTAGACCTGCACCAGGCTGGGAAGACTGAATCTGCAATAGGTAAGCAGCTTGGTGTGAAGAAATCAACTGTGGGAGCAATTATTAGAAAATGGAAGACATACAAGACCACTGATAATCTCCCTCGATCTGGGGCTCCACGCAAGGTCTCACCCCGTGGGGTCAAAATGATCACAAGAACTGTGAGCAAAAATCCCAGAACCACACGGGGGGACCTAGTGAATGACCTGCAGAGAGCTGAGACCAAAGTAACAAAGGCTACCATCAGTAACACGCTGCGCCGCCGGGGACTCAAATCCTGCAGTGCCAGACGTGTCCCCCTGCTTAAGCCAGTACATGTCCGGCCCGTCTGAAGTTTGCTAGAGAGCATTTGGATGATCATATGGTCAGATGAAACCAAAATAGAACTTTTTGGTAAAAACTCAACTTGTCGTGTTTGGAGGAGAAAGAATGCTGAGTTGCATCCAAAGAACACCATACCTACTGTGAAGCATGGGGGTGGAAACATCATGCTTTGGGGCTGTTCTTCTGCAAAGGGACCAGGACGACTAATCCGTGTAAACGAAAGAATGAATGGGGTCATGTATCGTGAGATTTTGAGTGAAAACCTCCTTCCATCAGCAAGGGCACTGAAGATGAAACGTGGCTGGGTCTTTCAGCATGACAATGATCCCAAACACACCGCCCGGGCAACGAAAGAGTGGCTTCATAAGAAGCATTTCAAGGTCCTGGAGTGGCCTAGCCAGTCTCCAGATCTCAACCCCATCGAAAATCTTTGGAGGGAGTTGAAAGTCCATGTTGCCCAGCGACAGCCCCAAAACATTACTGCTCTAGAGGAGATCTGCATGGAGGAATGGGCCAAAATACCAGCAACAGTGTGTGAAAACCTTGTGAAGACTTACAGAAAACGTTTGACCTCTGTCATTGCCAACAAAGGGTATATAACAAAGTATTGAGATGAAATTTTGTTATTGACCAAATACTTATTTTCCACCATAGTTTGCAAATAAATTCTTTAAAAATCCTACAATCTGATTTTCTGGATTTTTTTTCTCATTTTGTCTCTCATAGTTGAGGTATACCTATGATGAAAATTACAGGCCTCTCTCAACTTTTTAAGTGGGAGAACTTGCACAATTGGTGGCTGACTAAATATTTTTTTGCCCCACTGTACATACACAACTGCTGTTTCCGTGAGCGGGTTAATAAGCTCTCTGTGTGTCTGTCCATCTGCAGTGAGGGTCAGAGCGGCCGATCTGCTGGTGAATCCTCTGGATCCGAGGAACGCAGACGTTCTGAGAGTCAAAATCGCTGATCTGGGCAATGCATGCTGGGTGGTAAGACGTCCTACAGAACACTTTGATTGTATGATTGTAAATACCTGTGTAAGGCTGGACGTGAGCTGTGTGATCAATGCGTTTCCAGCACAAACACTTCACGGAGGACATCCAGACGCGGCAGTACCGCTCTGTCGAGGTGCTGATCGGAGCGGGATACAGCACTCCCGCTGATATATGGAGCACGGCCTGCATGGTGAGCATCTGACCATTGAGCGTCTGCCACCGGCGCTGCTGTCTGTCACTGAGTCTGATCTGTCTGTCGTCCGCAGGCGTTCGAGTTGGCTACTGGGGACTATCTGTTTGAGCCGCACTCTGGTGAAGACTACTCCCGTGATGAAGGTACTGCTCAGCCGCCTGTGTTACGCCTCCTAATGCTCAGAATGGTGTAGAGCTCATACTGCACACCGTAAACCGCTGTCTTCAACATGTTTGCCATGACCCTTGATTTTCTACAAACAGCGTTTTTAAGCTAGGGATAGGGTTAATCGGACAATGCCACGATCGATTTTACAACACTACATGTTCACGGCTCTGGAGTCCATGAATGAGACTGACTGACGTAAGACTGGATTCAGAAGCACTCCTTAAAAGGGGTCCTATTATGCTTTTTCACTTTTTGAATGTTAGTCAGTGTGTAGTGTGCATGTCTGGGCATAAAAAAGATCTACAAAGTTACAAATGTCAAAGTCCACTCCAAAGGGAGATATTTCTTTTTTAAAAAATTATTTTTTCAAGAACTACAACGAACGGCTCGTTTGGACTACAGCGTTGTTTTCCGGGTGTTGTGACATAAAGCAGTCCATTAGAATATCATTAAAATAAATCCCGCCTACGGAGATTCGAATGGTTGGGGGGCAGAGAGAGGCGAGGTCGTGGTTAGAACGCTAAAGACGACGAAGAAGAAGAAGTTTTCGCAATTTATTACACACGCACCTGAATAATTATGTATGTAAATATGTATGTAACAATTATGAAAACGTTTTTGTAAATTGCTGACAGTACAATACTGGACAATGATGTAATCTGCAGAATTTACACTTCAATTATGAGACTACAGTGTTTCCCATACATTGATTTATTTGTGTCGGCCCGCCACAATATCAAAACTGACCGCCACAAATATCAAAACTGACCACCACAAATAGATTTTCCAAAAGGCTTTGACTTCGTTGAATAAACATGAGCACCGCACGTTTCAAAATCGAAACCCGGTGCGAGTGTTTTATATCACTGTATTTCTGAAGGAAACCAACTGTCTTCAGAAAATTCTGGATGTCATTTTCATTTCATCTCGTGTGTAAAGTGTGATAAAGCAGCGTTTGTGTACAGCGTTACCAGGGAAACCTCGCTCTGTCCCGCTACAACAGCGCCTCCCGCTGCATATTAATTTGCATATATATGCCCACAAATAGTGTAACTCTGTGGGAAACACTGGATAACAGTTTCACTGCAAGTCATGTTATAATGTTAGAATTAAAGAACAATAAACATAATACACATTACCGTTGCACTTATCTGTACACAGTAAATGCAGTTATTTTTAAGCTGTTGTTGACATCCTATCTAAAAGGTGATTTAGCCACAAAAAACAACAACAATAACGTTACCATTCTAATATGTCTTGCAATATCCGTGCGTGCAAAGGTTTTGCGCGATCCTCTTGTTCAATATTCTGGGGTCTGACTCCGGCTCAAACTGATATGGCAATATTGACGCTATCCTTAACTATACCGGAGCAGACGGAACTTGCTGCTTTGGCAAGGGGCGGGGCAGTACTGAAACACCGTCTAATCTGTTCACCAATCAGTGGCCAATCAGAATCAAGTATTTCAGGCCCTTTCTGAACTACACACGCAACATGCTTAAAAACAACGTGTGTGCAGTACGCTAATATGCCATTCTGAACACAGCCGCTTCTGTCATTCACTCTGTCATCTTGATTCTGTCCTTTGCTGTCACTCGGGACGAAGCTGAAAGCTTAGCGTAACTGTTAGCAATCAGATGTCAGATCGTGTTTAGTGTGTTTTTAGCTGATACTAAACTTCCGCTTTCTCCCTTCTGATCTCTTCCTCTGTATTTTCCCGTCTCGCTTCCCTCTTCCTCTCTCTCTCCTGTAGATCATATAGCTCACATCATAGAGCTTCTTGGCTGCATTCCTCGACACTTTGCTCTTTCTGGAAAATATTCCCGGGAATTCTTCAACCGGAGAGGTAGTGTTAGAGACAGAGGGAGGACGGACGCGAGCGCTGCCGCACACACACGGAAAGACTGCAGCTTTATGGCTTGATGTTAGAGGGGTCATGAATATAATTTTCACTTCTTTACATTGAGTTTTTTCACCAATTTTCCAAATACATGAAAATGATTATTTTTCATCCTCCTTTTCACTTCATTTCATTGGGCATCATCTCTATAAGAAACGGCAGCAATCATCAAATTGCCGGGCTCTGCTGTAGGTTTCAATGCAAAATATTGAGAAAAACCGGCCACATAATTAAGAAAAAAGACAGTTCTTAGAGGTGCAGTTTGTGCTGAGGCATGAAACTTGCAGTGTGTTTTTATTGTAGAATAACCTCTTATATGTGCAAATATCAGTTCCATTTCATGACCTCTTTAATGATAATCGGTCCTGCAGGTCTAATCTGAATCGGGCTGGTTTCACCCGGACATCAGACCTGTGTGTGTGTGTGTGTGTGTGTGTGTGTGTGTGTGTGTGTGAGCGTCCGTCCTCCTGCACCGCTCTGCATGAATAACTCATGTTGTGTGTGTGTGTGTGTGTGTGTGTGTGTGTGTGTGTGTGTATGTTCGGGGGTCAGACCACATCGCTCTGATAATGGAGTTACTGGGAAAAATCCCCCGCAAGATCATCGCAGCTGGAAAATACAGCCGTGAGTTCTTCTCAAAGAAAGGTAACACTGACAGTCTGGCATCCGGCTCCGCCGTTGAGCAGCTTTCATTCACTTTGTCAAACGGTTCGGCTCCGAGGTCTGTTTTCTTCCGTTCTGTCGTCAGATACAGTATAATAAATAATACCGGATTGGCCGATTTAAATCACTCAAATATATCGCACAATTAGGGATGGGTCACAATTCAGTCATGCAGTCCGTGATGGACAGATCGTTAACAGTTGGGCAGGACATCCAAACGCTCGCCTATCATTCATCAACCTCAAATATGGCTTTTGATCTAAAAGATATATGTAGTAGTAGCAACTTTACATGGCCGCTCAATCTAATGTTAACCGAGTGCACTATTGCAGTGTTTGTGCGGAGTGTGGAAGCTGAACAGTAGCATGACAGATGGAGACGCTGGTGCGGTCACCTGCTCTTAAAATACTCTCATTTCTGGTCATACAGATAAGAGTACTAATGCTTCAAATGAATGACTAGTCGACCAGAAAACTCTTTAATCGAGGGCAGCCCTAATACTTTATATATAATCTAACATATTTTTCCTTAATATATACATGTATGTGTGTGTATTTATATTTACTAGGGCTGTCAATCGATTAAAATATTTAATTGCATGATTGTCATGAGTTAACTCGTGATTAATCGCAAACTTAATCGCACATTTGAATTTGTTCTAAATGTACCTTAAATTAATACTTTTCAAGTTTTTAATATTCTGAACAGCATAGGCATGGACAAATATGGAATCTTTATGCAAATGTATGTTTATTATTATTGAAACCATAGTCAACACAGAGCATGAAGACTAGACATGACAGACTAGACAACCACAGAGAGTCAGGACCTCGGTTTAACGTCTCATCCAAAAGACGGTGCTTTTGACAGTATAGTGTCCCCGTCACTATACTGGGGCATTAGGACCCACACAGACCACAGGGTGAGCACCCCCTGCTGGCCTCACTAACACCTCTTCCAGCAGCTACCTAGTTTTCCCAGGAGTCTCCCATCCAGGTACTGACCAGCTCAGCCCTGCTTAGCTTCAGTGAGTGACCAGTCTTGGGCTACAGGGTGATATGGCTGTGGCTACAATATGTGGGCTCTGTGCCCACATACTGTATTTTGATGCAGCTAAATTCTCAATAAAACTGTTTTCATTGGTATATTTGACTGTTTCTGTTGTCAGACAATGGAATCAATATGAAACAGTGACTGAAACGCGACCCATTAAGACTCCATAACCAGCTCTCCCTTCCAAAATGTTAATCTGCATAAAAATAATCTGCAAAGGGTCGGTCTGCAAAGTTGCTAAGTTGGCAACACTGTGCATCTCCATTTCTCCAACTATGGGCTAGGCCACGGGTCAAACAGAAAATGTAACTAATATATACGTAATAAATATACACAGTACACAAACATATGGTATGTAAACAAACTTTTATTTTGAATGTGATTTTGCAGCCCTAGTCACAATCAATGACACGATAAAGCCACAGAAACACAACTGATATCATCCAGTCACCATACTGTGTGATTCATTCTCCCTCTTTAGCTGGGTCTTTAGGTCAGTAACATGAACAACTAATGAGCATCTGTGAGAATCTCCCGCCATTATTGCAGAGTAAACTGTAATCGTTGCTATCGATGAGCTAACGGCACTGAAAGTGGCTACAGCGGCGGTTTGCTAATGTGGGCAGGTCTTACAGTGATAGTGTCTTGCATTAATAATGTGTTTTTTTGATGTACACAAGTAAACAATCAATAACTCAGTGAATTACAAGCAGTAATAATGTGGGTGGGTCTTGCATTAAACATTGATAGTGTGGGCGGGTCTTACAGCTATAGTGTGGGTGGGTCTTGCATTAATCATGTGGGTGGGTCCTAAAGTAATGATGTGGGTGTGTCTTACAGTAATGGCACAGTAATAGTGTGGGCGAGTCTTGTGTTAATAGTGTGGGCGGGTCTTACAGCTATAGTGTGGGTGGGTCTTGCATTAATCATGTGGGTGTGTCCTAAAGTAATGATGTGGGTGTGTCCTAAAGTAATGATGTGGGTGTGTCCTACAGTAATGATGTGGGTGTGTCTTACAGTAATGATGTGGGTGTGTCTTACAGTAATGATATGGGTGTGTCTTACAGTAATGGCACAGTAATAGTGTGGGCGGGTCTTACAGTGATAATGTGTATGGGTCTTGTATTAATAATACTGCAGAGATAATGTGGGTGTGTCTTACAGTAATATTGTGGGCAGGACTTACAGTAATAGCTCTGACAGGTCTTACAGTAATAGTGTGGGCGAATCTTGCGTTAATATTGTGGGCGGGTCTTGCAGTAATAGTGCTGACAGGTCTTACAGTGATAATGTGGGCAGGTCTTACAGTAATTGTGCTGATATTCTGGGCAGGTCTTACAGGAATATTGTGGGCGGGTCTTACAGTGATAATATGGGCCGGTCTTACAGTAATATTCTGGGCAGGTCTTAAAGTGATAATGTGGGCAGGTCTTACAGTAATATTCTGGGCGGGTCTTATATGAATATTGTGGGCGGGTCTTACAGTGATAATGTGTGCGGGTCTTACAGTGATATTGTGGGCAGGTCTTACAGTGATAATATGGGCCGGTCTTACAGTAATATTCTGGGCAGGTCTTAAAGTGATAATGTGGGCAGGTCTTACAGTAATATTCTGGGCGGGTCTTATATGAATATTGTGGGCGGGTCTTACAGTGATAATGTGTGCGGGTCTTACAGTGATATTGTGGGCAGGTCTTACAGTGATAATGTGGGCGGGTCTTACAGTAATATTCTGGGTGGGTCTTACAGTGATTGTGTGGGCGGGTCTTGTGTTAATAGTGTGCAGCAGCAACTGATCCGGGGTGTCTCTCTGCAGGCGAGCTGAGGCACATCACCAAGCTCAAACCCTGGTCTCTCTTTGACGTGCTGGTGGAGAAATACGGCTGGCCGGCCGAGGACGCCGGTCACTTCACACACTTCCTGCTGCCCATGCTGGAGATGGTCCCGGAGAAACGGGCCTCCGCCTCAGAATGCCTCAACCACCCGTGGCTCAACTCGTAGCACTTTGGTCCCTCAGACTCATCAACCCCTGCGGCCCCGTCCTGAACTGCAGCCGCCGTCATCAGAGAGAAAGAGCCAGAGAGAGGAGGCGTCAGAGGGGCGAGGGCGGGCTTCAGCACACACACACACACACACACACACACACACACACACGTTGGTATTTGTGGTTTATGGGGACTCTCCATAGGTGTAATGGTGTTTATACTGTACTTACTGTATGTGCTATTATCCTACACCAACCCTACACCTAAACCTACCCCTTACAGGAGACTACAGGCATTTTTAGATTTAAAAAAAAAACACCATTTAGTATGTTTTTTAAGCCTTTTGAATTACAGGGACATAGGCAGTGTCCTCATAAACCACCTTCACGTTGTAATACCTCATACGTGTCATACCCATGTCATTAAACAAATTTGTGTCTCCGTACACCACAAATACCAACCCACACACACACAAACTCACACTCAAACACTCTCACATGCACACACATACACACACACACACACACACACACACACACACAAGCTTCGATCACCGTCTTCCTCAGCCTCATTCAACTGAACTGACACATTTTACACGCCGAAAACAGAAAGAGATCATTTCACTTTATTTGATAGATAAAAGATACTCTATTCCTTTATTTGATTCATTCTCATGATATTTTCATTTGAAGAAACGGGAGGGTGTATCAGTGGCGGCATGTACAGTGTGAGTGTTTGTGAGTATGTGAGATTGTGTGTGTGTGTATGTGTGTGTGTGAGTGAGTGTTTGTGAGTGTGTGTGAGAGAGAGAGTGTGTGTGTGTGTGTGTGTGTGTGTGTGTGTGTGTGTGTGTGTGTGTGTGTGAGAGAGAGAGAGAGAGTGTGAGTGTGTGTGAGTGTGCAACACAAACTGCTAGTTGATGTTTCTGACAGGAAGCCCACCTGAGTCCCTCTGCATGAAGCCCCACTATCCAATCAGATTCTGCAATGGAGCTGTTTACAAACCTCATCTCTCTCTCTCCCACACACACACACACACACATACACACACATACACACTGCCCTGGGAAATATGAATCCAGAACTCAAAGAGACGCTTGGTTTTGTGGAGCGCAAACGGACGGACGTTGGGTCCGTTGACTGTTCCCCGTCTGGATTAATGTTTTGATTGGAAGCTCTGCTCTTTCTCCGGCAGGACGGCCGTCGCGCTCCGGGGCTGCACTTGTGTTTGTACTTTTTGTTCAGGGAAACGTACCGATGTACAGAGATCCAGCAAACTGTCCAAAAACTCGCAACTGCTTGAGCGCAAGATAAACACGCGGTCGTCATGGAGACGTGCCGCAGCCGAAATACATCTTCATCATCATCGTCACAGTTAGTCCAGTTGCCTATTTTCGCAATAAAAGTAGATGGTGAAATATTTTTAAAAATATTTAAATTCATTTAAAAGAAAAGCAGTTCTCTGATGTTGTGACAGTGACAGAGTTTAGTCGTAATAAGGTGATTGTGTTTCGTCTATTCTGAGATGTTTTATTTCCTTTGTTTTGGTTTTTATTCAGTTGTCTCTTCCTTCATGACATTGACTCGTGCTGCTCTGTGAGGACTCGTGTGACAGTCATGAATTTTATTGAAGATTTTTGCAATAATAGTGATTACGATGATGAACTTTTGCACCGGAAGCTCCTGATGTGTCTCACGCTGACTGTTCTTCCCAACTCCACAACTGCGTCCTTGTTTTTCATCGACAGATTTAATAAAATTGTAAATTAATGGATCACATTGCCTTAACATTTCCACAGTTCTTGCTCTGCATGCGAGTTCGTTTATTACGAGCAGTACTCCAGCTCTCTGTCAGTCAGCAGTCAGTACTGTTACTCTACTGCTATGCTCTGAAAGTACTCGCTGCGCTGGCGATGAAGCCGGAAGTTCAGCATCTGACGCTGTTTTCTGTGGGATGTGCGAACCTTCATTCTCTGTAGTGTGAACCGCTTTTGAGGTTCTTCCTACTTACAATTCATGAAAGATTTCAATATACTGTTATATTTTAAGATTAAATGGTTGTCTAATGGTGGCAGAAGTCATCTAGTAAGAACACAGAAAAGTAGGAGCTGTGTCAGGGTTTCTGTTCGAGCACACCTGAGCAGGTAAAGCTGGATCTGCAGGTAAGAGATTCACATGATGGACTGAATTCAGAACAGCATCATTCTGACCACATGACTGTCTTTAAGTGTTTGTTTGCTTGTTTAATCCCATTAATACGACAGATGGAGGCTTCTGTAATGTTACCACATCCTCACTACATACTAAATACAGACTTCAGCGTGTCCCAATAGCATTCAAGTACACTAGCGAGGGAAAGCGTTCAAGTACGCTAGCGAGGGAGAGGCGTTCAAGTACGCTAGCGAGGGAAAGAGAGGCGTTCAAGTACGCTAGCGAGGGAAAGAGAGGCGTTCAAGTACACTAGCGAGGGAAAGAGAGAACGTTAGGCATGATATATACAGGTGCTGGTCATATAATTAGAATATCATCAAAAAGTTGATTTATTTCACTAATTCCATTCAAAAAGTGAAACTTGTATATTATATTCATTCATTACACACAGACTGATATATTTCAAATGTTTATTTCTTTTAATTTTGATGATTATAACTGACAACTAAGGAAAATCCCAAATTCAGTATCTCAGAAAATTAGAATATTGTGAAAAGGTTCAATATTGAAGACACCTGGTGCCACACTCTAATCAGCTAATGAACTCAAAACACCTGCAAAGGCCTTTAAATGGTCTCTCAGTCTAGTTCTGTAGGCTACACAATCATGGGGAAGACTGCTGACCTGACAGTTGTCCAAAAGACGACCATTGACACGTTGCACAAGGTCATTGCAAAAGAGGCTGGCTGTTCACAGAGCTCTGTGTCCAAGCACATTAATAGAGAGGCGAAGGGAAGGAAAAGATGTGGTAGAAAAAAACTGTACAAGCAATAGGGATAACCGCACGCTGGAGAGGATTGTGAAACAAAACCCATTCAAAAATGTGGGGGAGATTCACAAAGAGTGGACTGCAGCTGGAGTCAGTGCTTCAAGAACCACTACTCACAGACGTATGCAAGACATGGGTTTCAGCTGTCGCATTGAGCCACGCCTGAACAACAGACAGCGTCAGAAGCGTCTCGCCTGGGCTAAAGACAAAAAGGACTGGACTGTTGCTCAGTGGTCCAAAGTTATGTTCTCTGATGAAAGTAAATTTTGCATTTCCTTTGGAAATCAAGGTCCCAGAGTCTGAAGGAAGAGTGGAGAGGCACAGAATCCATGTTGCTTGAAGTCCAGTGTGAAGTTTCCACAGTCTGTGATGATTTGGGCTGCCATGTCATCTGCTGGTGTTGGTTCACTGTGTTTTCTGAGGTCCAAGGTCAACACAGCCGTATACCAGGAAGTGTTAGAGCACTTCATGCTTCCTTCTGCTGACCAACTTTATGGAGATGCTGATTTCATTTTCCAGCAGGACTTGGCACCTGCACACACTGCCAAAGGTACCAAAAGCTGGTTCAATGACCATAGTGTTACTGTGCTTGATTGGCCAGCAAACTCGCCTGACCTGAACCCCAGAGAGAATCTATGGGGTATTGTGAAGAGGAAGATGAGAGACACCAGACCCAACAATGCAGATGAGCTGAAGGCCACTATCAGAGCAACCTGGGCTCTCATAACACCTGAGCAGTGCCACAGACTGATCGACTCCATGCCACGCCGCATTGCTGCAGTAATTCAGACAAAAGGAGCCCCAACTAAGTATTGAGTGCTGTACACGCTCATACTTTTCATGTTCATACTTTTCAGTTGCCCAAGATTTCTAAAAATCCTTTCTTTGTATTGGTCTTAAGTCATATTCTAATTTTCTGAGATACTGAATGTGGGATTTTCCTTAGTTGTCAGTTATAATCATCAAAATTAAAAGAAATAAACATTTGAAATATATCAGTCTGTGTGTAATGAATGAATATAATATATGTTTCACTTTTTCAATGGAATTAGTGAAATAAATCAACTTTTTGATGAAATTCTAATTATATGACCAGCACCTGTATATTTGCTCTTTCAGGTGACTGCTGTGAGTCTGAATAACCTTCATCATGAGCCTCAAGCAGATGCAGGCCTGTGAACAGAAACGACTGAGACAGGAGTTTTTACTTCTCTTTTATTCAGTTGTTTACACGAAAACACAATATTTTGCAGGTCAGCTTTATTTCCATAGCGCTTTAATAGAGATCATTTCAGATAAACAGGAAAATGATCGAATCAATGATGCAAATGTCATCAAATATGAGGCAAATTCCGTTTAAAAACTCTCTCTCTCTATTATTATAATAATTGTTGTTGTTTATGTGCCTCACATATGACTTGATGACATATTATTAGAGAAAATCAGGTCAATCCCATTGACACATAAGGATTATCAGTAATATTTTTCCAGTAAAAGGCTGTAGTCGGGCGTTATTTCAGAAGTAAATATAAACCCGTCAATCTCGTTCCAGCTCAACCAATAGCGAGAGTTTGGGGCGTGGCTACTGTAGCAGGTCAGGATTGGGGCGTGGCTACTGTAGCCACGATATTTTTCATTTACAGAAGATTATAACACAATATGTAACAGAAATAAAAAGTAGAAAATAAATACTCAAATAGAAATTCCAAAATACGACAAAAATATTTTAAATAAATGAGTCAGAGATAATGCTTCAGATCTTTTGTTCTGTTTTATTAATATCTGTCTTATTTGCATTAACCCATCAATAACACACGTACAAATATAACATTTAAAATGGCATGAAAGGAAACGAACGGTCACAATTAGTCTGTGAACGTTAATACTGAGAAATAAAGACTTCACAACATCAGTTGTTTTTTCGCAGGTTTTATTAAGAGATATATTACAAATGTCTAGACGCCGCGAGGAGTCTTGAAGTTCATGCCGACCGGAGGCTGAGTGACCTGAAGATTGGACAGGCTGCCGAAGTCCTGCCGGAGAGAGAAACACCGTTAGTGAGGACACAACACACGACTCAATGTCCATCAGCTGATACTGCTGACCACAACACAAGCCCAAGCAGTCCGGAGTTTAGTTCACATCCAGTTTATACATCAGAAGATCCTCTAGATCAGGGTTCCTGGAGATCTAGGTGACGTAAACTCATGTGAGCTTCAATGATGCTGATTTATCAATATAATAATTATATTATATATAGGGATGTTCATTTTAACCGTTTAATTGTTAACCGACCGATAAGAATTTTGACCGATTAATACAATCAGTTAAACAGTTTAAAGTCACTTATTTATTTTTTATTTTTTTTCAGTAATTTATCAAGATGTTTTAAAAGGTTTAATGCATGGTTAAAATAAGCTACACGTATAAAAAAAATAATAAATAATAATAAAAAGCGCGTTTTTCATTTCATTCAGAAATAGGCGCGAATTACAAATATTATAATAAACACTGTAAACATAGCTATGCTATTTTAGTTCCCCTCACTCCACAACAAATCCTTTCAATTAACACTAGGCTATTTAGAAAAGAACAAGAATTAAAAATGTAAGAAGCTATAGCGGCAAACCAAAACGAATTAAGGCTAAAACGAAACTGAAACCAATGTTGGGTCTCTCGTTCGACACAAAATCAAATGTTTCCGTATTCGTGATGTATTTGAATGCCAAAATATTATTTACCTTTTATGTATAGGCTCCAATATCCACGTAAAACAAAATGTTTTGCATAACTTCGCGGCGGTGCGGTGATAACGCTTAACGGCACAGATTTTACTACATATTTAAACTAAGGTTTTTTTTTCCCCATATGTTTGACTGATAGTTTTTTTTTTAGATGATAATGAGGCTGCGTTGTCAAGGTAGAATGCTAAACTGTGTGCGGGGCTGGAGAAATCACTTGATTTTTTCCCTTCTAACAGTGGAAGCAATCGGAATTGTAAAAGGTTAGGGTTGTTTGCTGCTTTTTGAGCATGTAAAATTTATCCCCGGAAAATAAATAGTATTTTTAATGGGTCACAAACACTTATTCTTTCTAATTTAAATTTTAGTTCTAATTTAAAATATAGCTGCAAGCAGCAATCACAGGGCCAAGCACTACAGAAGCAAGCAACAGACCAACTGCAGAAATTAGTAATTGAAGCCATTTTAGGATGATTATAGTCAAAACTGCTGAAAAATCATGAATACAACCTCTAGTAATATGATTTAGGCTTCTTGTTTGACCAATACGTGGCGCTGTTATCAAATCTAAGTAATGTATTCTGTGTGAGTTGACAATGGCACTAACAAAGTTTGGTGTCAATATTCCAAAGCATTTTAGAGATACAGCCTCAAGTGTCAATGGCGTCATGCCACAAATTCGTTGCTGTTGTATGCAGAAATTAGTAATTGAAGCCATTTTAGGATATTTTTTATTGAAAATGGCTGAAAAATCACATATAAACCTATAGCAATATGATTTATTGGCTTATCACGTTTGACCGATAGGTGGCGCTGTTATCAAATCGATGTGGAGTGTTCTGTGTGAGGTGACAATGATACACACAAAGTTTGGTGTCAATAGGCCAAAGCACTGCAGAGATACAGTCTCAACTGTGATTTTGGCATCATGCCTCAAATTCGTTGCTGTGGTATGCGAAAATGGTTTTGCCTATCGACACGAAATCCATAACTTTGGGTCAGCATGGTCTGAAGATGATATGATTCAAATTTGGTGAAAATCGGACAAACGGTTTAGGAAGAGTTCGAAAAAGTATGTTTTCAACATAAATAAAAATGGCGGAAAGAAAGTTCGGCATATTATGACATAATTGGTATGTATGTTGTCGGCATGACCCAAGGAATAATTTGAGACCAGTTTCATTACAATCGGCTAATGCAGTCAAAAGTTATTAGCATTTATATAAATTTCATTATTAATGATTAATGAATGGTTTATTACTCTTGACCAATAGGTGGTGCCGTTACCAAACTGCCGTGGTATGTTCAGTGTGAGGTGACAATGTCACGTACAAAATTTGGTGCGAATATGTCAAAGTTTCGCTGAGATACAGCCTCAAATGCAGTTTGGCCTCTTTCCAGCAAATTCGTCGATGCGCTAAACGAAAACCGTTTAATATATCGACACAAAATCCATAGCTTTTTGTCAGCACGGTCTGAAGCTGATCCGAGTCAAATTTCGTTAAAATCGGACTTACGGTCTAGGAGGAGTTCAAAAAATTAGGTTTTCAACATGAATCAAAATGGCGAACAGGAAGTTTAGCCAATTATTGCAAAATTGGCATCGATGTTCTCAGCATGACCCAAGGAATCTATCAACACCAGTTTGATTACAATAGGCTAAATGTAAGCAAAAGTTATTAGCATTTTTAGAAATTTAATTATAACCTTTGACCACAAGGTGGCGCTGTCCCCAAACTTTTTGAGTACCATCAGGGCATGGTGCCGAAGAACCACACTGAGTTTCGTAATGATACGTTAATGAGTTCGTAAAATATAGCATTTTACGACAAAATTCAACATGGCTGACTCCCAAAATGGCCGACATGGGAAAATCGGATATGGTTGGACTCGACATGATGCACCGAATCTAAAGAGACCAGTTTTGTGATTTTTAGCCTAACCATTCACAAGTTATAAGCAAAAATACTCATTTTCATATCTCCTGACCACTAGGGGGCACAGCGCCGAAACACTGCAGGTAGCCTCAGGCCATGCTTGTTATAAAACTCACCAAGATTCGTCTCAATATGCCAAACCGTTGCGGAGATATAGCATCAGATCCATTTTTGCGTGCTTTTCGGCAAATTCGTTAGCATGTTTTTCGAAAATGCTTGGACGAATCGACTTGAATTCCATAACTTTTAGCCTCCATGGTCTGTAGATGATCTGAGCCAATTTTGGTGAGAATCGGACGAACCGTCTAGGACGAGTTCGACAAAGTAGGTTTTACGAACAATTGAATATAGCGAAAAAACTAAACCTTACGATTTTTGAATTTTGGACTTCATTCGACTTGGCTTGAGCCAAAGAATACAAGGAAAAGGGAATTTTCATTTTGTGGCTTATGGTTCAAAAGTTATTAGCATTTCAAAAGTGAAACTTTGGACAAGTGGTGGCGCTAGAGAGTTTGAGTTAGAGACTCCAAATTTGCTTTGGTTACTATTGACACTGTCCTCTATCAGTGTGCCAAATTAGACAACTTTCCCGCAATCGGTTCTATGGGCTGCCATTGACTCTCTTACGGAAGAAGAAGAAGAAGCAGAATAATAACGCTAACAAACACAATAGGTGCCTCCGGACCTTCGGTGCTTGGCCCCTAAATAATCTTGTCGGTTAACGGTTAATAATCGGTTAATGAGCGTCAGTTGTCGGGTTAGGAAAAATAACCGAAATGAACATCCCTAATTATATAATTACAACGCTACACGTGACAACAAACATCAAAGTACAAAAACATGCGTGTGTGAAAGATCCAGGGTTTGAGAGGAACAGCATCCAGCAAACACGGGAAAGTCTTTCACTTCCTCTTCCTGTACTATCAATGACCTGGAGACGTCACTCCACAGTCACTTTCGACACAGGACTGACGAGCGACTGAACCATTCTCACCAGAAGCTTGAGCATCTCCTTGGTGTCGGTGTCGACCTCGATGATCTCCTGATCCAGAGCCGAGACCTGCAGAGACCCAGCATCATCATCATCATCATCATCATCATCATCATCATCATCATCATCATCATCATCATCATCATCATCATCAGGTCAAACATCTAAACGTCACACGCTCTCCTCTCAACATCAGAGCCGAGCTCACTTCAAGACTGTGTGAAAGATTCAGGGTTTGAGAGGAACAGCATCCAGCAAACACGGGAAAGACTTTCACTTGCTCTTCCTGTACTATCAATGACCTGGAGACGTCACTCCACAGTCACTTTCGACACAGGTTCACCTCTCTCACACACTCACACACACACACACACCTCGGGCACGTAGTTGTCTCTGCGCTCGCGCTCCTCCTCCTGCAGCTTGATGGAGATTCCTCTGACTGGACCTCTCTGGATGCGCTTCATCAGATGCGTGACGTACCTGCGCAGAAACACTGCTTTACACCAGCTGTGATTCACTAACACACACACACGCGCACGCACACACAGACACGCACACACACACACAGACACACACACACGCACGCACACAGACAGACACACAGACACACACACAGACACACACACAGACACACACACACAGACACACACACACAGACACACACACACAGACACACAGACACACAGACACACAGACACACACACACAGACACAGACACACAGACACACACACACAGACACACAGACACACAGACACACGTCCCTGCAGCAGAAGCAGTCATAAGCAGCACAGATACATCTGTATCAATAACAACAATACACTGTATGGGTCAAAATTACAAATTTCTCTTTTATGCCAAACATCATCAGGATATTAAGTAAAGATCATGTTCCATGAAGATATTTTGTAAATTTCCTACCATAAATATATCAAAACTTCATTTTTGATTAGTAATATGCATTGCTCAGAACTTCATTTGGACAACTTTAAAGGAGATTTTCTGCTCATTTATTCAGACCCTTCTGACTGGTTTTGTGGTCCAGGGTCATAAACCACTGACGGACACAGCGAGGGTTGGTCAGCGTTTCTCTGATGCGGTCCGCTAGCGCTTCATTAACAATATCTGTCTCTCCGTTTTAATCAAGCCTCATTGTGATGTGCTACAAACGATGTTTATCTATAAATGTGTTCGTCTCCCATCCAATGATTGTAAAAAGCTTTGCAACTTTAAATAAAACAAAGCCTCAATTGTCAATTTTATCACTAAATACAGTCAATAAACGTTGTTCTGCTGCTCTTTAATGCGGCGTGAGATATGAATACCTCAGGAAGGACATTCTGTGTCCAAAAACTCGTTAGTGAAGTAGAAAAACAAACTGTAAAGACGAGCGCTTGCTAATATATGCCCTCGATTACATTCATTACATCTTTATGTAACCTGTTCTTCAATATTTAATGTGTGAATAAATCAGTCTCGAAAGCAAATCACAGCCACTGTTTAACTGTTTATATTTCAAGACGACAGCGGAGCAGAAGCCTCCTGCCTCGGTGCGGTTCAGACGTTATGTGTGTATTATTCTATCAGACGATTCATCTAAACAGACGTTCAGTTCAGTTTCAGTAGAAGCGTGTGTGAAAGATCCAGGGTTTGAGAGGAACAGCATCCAGCAAACACGGGAAAGTCTTTCACTTCCTCTTCCTGTACTATCAATGACCTGGAGACGTCACTCCACAGTCACTTTCGACACAGGACTGACGAGCGCTGCTCGTTAACCTTCAGCTTGCCTCGCTGAGATCACAGGCCAGAGACCAGCGCAGCTCGTTAGCGCTAACGACGGCTGACGGACGCTTCACGAGCGGATCGGAGACTCACTGGTTCCTGCAGGTTTATGAAGGAACATAGACTTAAGAACAAGTAATAAATTCAACTGAAGGAAATGCAGTACGTCAGTATGGTCTGTAAATGTGAGCGTCGTGTATTAGTGATGCCATCGCTTTACCTTTCAATTCACAGAAGAAAGCCTGAATATCACAAACACTACAGAAACGACTTCCTGCTCCGTCTGATCAAACTGCTTAACTCAAGACCATTTACTGAAGAACAAACATTAACTCATTCATGAAACTGATCAAACTGAAGCGAGTTTATGATTAAAACCAGCTCTGAAAAATCAACTCCATTCAAAGAGAAACCAGTTTTCATTCCCCACTGGCAGATATTTGCTCTTATTTGAATCAAACTCACTTCATTTTGTTCAGTTTCTCAGAAACTAAGAGCCCTTTCCCACCGAGGCGGTTCCAGGTGCGAGGCATCGGGTGCTGCGGGAGCTCTCGCGGATCTTTAGTGTGCTGTGTGCCGATCGATCGAGCGATCAGTCTGCGTGGCGCTGATGAACAAGCCTGTGTCTGCCGCGGCCGCGCTAGTGAACCGAAACAAACACATTCGGTGTCGTAAGGCCTGGCGCTGCGGTGGCTCTCTATCCTGCGGAGACACAACCGGTTCTTAACGGAATCGCCAGTCCAACCAACAGCAGCACCGGCTCTGAACTAGCACCGGGTTCCCGCCGGGGAAGGGGTACAAGTGACCGTATCTTGATTTAAGGATGTTCAGATATTTGTATCGGAAACAAGACAAATACTGAGCAAGAGACTCGTTTACTGCGGCGCCTGCGACACAAAGCCTCGACATTATGAGTTCAAGACGTGTTTATGCCTCAATTAGTGAAGGTGAATTTAGCTGCGCAGAGCATGTTAAACACCCAGGAACCTGTGTTCGCAGGTACTTCATTACCAACAGAGCTGTGTGGGGCGAGCGACGGCTTTGGGAACCTGTGTCCGGCGCAGCACTAACGTCTAACACCTCGTTAATCATCAAACGAGACCCTCGCTGCCTGCAGCTCAGCTCCTGAATCACTGAGGCTCCGTGTAACCGCACGGTATCCCAGCATGCAGTGCGTCTCGGGCTCACCCGGCGATCTTGTTGCGCAGCTTCTTGCTGGGGATGATGGCGATCTCCTCGCACACGCGCTTGTTCGTGTGGAAGTCGTTGCCCAGCCGGGTGTAGTACTTCTCAATGATGACCCGGGCGGCCTTCTTCACCGTCTTGGTCCTGACGCGGCCCTGCGCAGAAACACAGCTGATAAACACACACATTTACAACACACACACACACACACCAGCTCAGAACCGCTGCACTGATCAGCACACAGCCGTCACAGATACACACACACACACACACACCAGCTCAGAACCGCTGCACTGATCAGCACACAGCCGTCACACACACACACACACACACACAAGCTCAGAACCGCTGCACTGATCAGCACACAGCCGTCACAGATACACACACACACAACACACACACACAAGCTCAGAACCGCTGCACTGATCAGCACACAGCCGTCACAGATACACACACACAAGCTCAGAACCGCTGCACTGATCAGTACACAGCCGTCACAGATACACACACACACACACAAGCTCAGAACCGCTGCACTGATCAGCACACAGCCGTCACAGATACACACACACACACACAAGCTCAGAACCGCTGCACTGATCAGCACACAGCCGTCACAGATACACACACACACACACACACCAGCTCAAACCGCTGCACTGATCAGCACACAGCCGTCACAGATACACACACACACACACACACAAGCTCAGAACCGCTGCACTGATCAGCACACAGCCGTCACAGATACACACACACACACACACACACACAAGCTCAGAACCGCTGCACTGATCAGCACACAGCCGTCACAGATACACACACACACCAGCTCAGAACCGCTGCACTGATCAGTACACAGCCGTCACAGATACACACACACACAAGCTCAGAACCGCTGCACTGATCAGCACACAGCCGTCACAGACACACACACACACACACACACACACACACACACACACACACCACACACACACACACACACACACACACACAGCAGCAGCAGAGCTCGAGAGAAGCCCCGCTCACACCAATCACTGATATACTTCTAAACATCTCTCGATACTAAAGAGCTGCACACGTGATGATAACACACTCGCAGAGAAACACTGACAGCCAATCAGAATCAGTCCTGTTGTCGCGAGCTGCAGAATTTAAAGCGGCACACGCTGCGCTTAGAATAAACAGACGATATCGTCCGGTGTGGACGCTAATATCGTTATCTTTATCGTTCTTGTGTGAACGGGGCTTAATGCTAGCTGCGGTGCATTATGGGCCGAGCAGAAGCGCTCTACAGACCTGAACCGGTCAGATCCTCAGTACCTGATCAGGTGTACCGATTAACACGCGTTACTGTCGACACATTCGCGGTTCGAGAGTATTCCCGTGAAACACACTCGCGGTTTGAGAGTATTACTGCGAGCGCAGCGGCTCGCGCTCTTTATCGCGCTCTAATCTCACGCGCGCTCATCTGTCGCGCCATACTCACACACACGCGCGCCAAACTAACTCCGCGTCACACTCCTCTATCTGCGTCCACGCTCCGAGCGGCGAGAGGCGCGGATTACAGCCGATGATTAGCAGGCAAACAATCAGATACCCACCATGATGATCCGGGGAGCGGAAGAGAGAGAAAGAGAGCCCGACCGGAAGTCGAGCCGACAGACCGCGCGAGCGCCACTCACTGCCCCCCAGCGGCGGAGGAGCGACACTGCAGCTGCAGCACACTGATCTCAGGATTGCTGTTCTTCTCTATAGATATCTCATTAACTGTCAGTAAACAGTTTTATTATGCATCTCTAAAAATGAGATTAGGTACATTTCTCTAATATACTGCCAAATCTAACATAGAAATAAAAAATGACTCTTACACACAAAATATCAAATTAGCCTTTTTATTTGCCATTAAGAAGTGAAATAAGTTTCCCCTCGCTGTGCAGGTGTGAGATTTCACTGAAAACACAGAATCTGACTGAAACAGTAAACACGAGTCAGCAATAAATATATAAATAACCCTCCACAGAAACAGGATCCTTTAATAACATCAAAGCACTTAATGTGAGATGATGATTAGGAGTCTGTGGAGTCCAGTGTTGTTCTGCAGATGCAGGAGTCTCGAGTGAATAACACTGACAGCAGTGATTTAATGAAAGCTTTAACCCTCCACAGAACTCTGGAGAAGTCACATTAAACAACGCTGATTCATCAATTAAACACTGATGGAAATGTTTACTGGTAAAATAGGATTTAAGACAAAACTGTTGCAGTTAGACAAAGAAAAATGTTAAACACTTAAAATGTTCATTTTTCCCTTAGTGTTTGAAAGTGACCTCAGTCTCAGTTTATGGATTGATTTATTAAAGGTGACTAATCTGAACCACAGCTGCAGAGCGAGCGTCCTCTAACGAAGACGAAAAACACCAAATTCACTCTTTATTACTCAATCAATCACAATTCACTGTAACAATATACATTTTCTGAAGATTAAACTCCTCAAAGTCAAGAGATGACCGGAACTACAGCAAAAACCACACGACTGCTCATTTAAAAACACGCAGACGTGACGCATCTGTAATCAGATACTAATATCAGATATGATGTCAAGAGATCAGAAACACAAAACTCTGGAAAAATCACTTTATTAAACCTGTACAAAATGAAGGAAGCCTCCTATTAAAAGTATTTACAAAGATTTACACTAAAAATGTTCAGGAGTCACTGAAGCGTGATGAAGCTAGTCCTCCTCCTCCTCGTCATCAATGATGGGTCTGGACCTGAAACACAAGAGAACACGGCTCAGTCTCGCCTCCAACACCCCCGATCAAACAGGAAGAGGAAGTCCTGAGCACTCACTTCCTGGGCGCTTTAGCGACGCCGCTGCCGCCTGCCTCCTCCTCATCATCATCAGACGCGGGATGAAGGTTCTCCTTCTCTGGTTTTCTGCTGGGACCACCGAAGAAGTCCCCGATGCCCTTCTGCCACGGCGGCGTGGGCCGCGGACACACAGGGTTCCCTCCCGCGTATTTACTCTTAGCTGAGCAAAACACACACATCATTAATACCAGAACCGATACTCACTCTCTTTACTGGAGTAAACACCACCAGAGCTCCTGCCAGCAGCACAGATGAGCACAACAGACAGTGTTTGCCTCTGTGCTGCTGTGAGGTCACCAGCAGGACACCGTCATGAACGGCTCGACTCATGAACTCTAAACGTGCAGAACGCATGGAAGAACAGAGGTTTGCGTGCGCGCACTCACCAGGCGTGCCCGACTGCGCGCCGCTGCTGTGCGCGTTCACGGATCCGGAAGCGCCGAGGGATTTCCGGGGCGCAGAAGCGGCAACAGCTGCAACAAAACACAGAAAATAATTCGTTAACAATTAATAAACACAGCACAACACACGGCGCGACGTCAGAAATAAGGTAATTCCGCTTCCGGAGCGCTTCGTTGTGACGCGACGCGGATGAATGTGAAAGTGGCGCCATTTCATTCAGTCCGAATTAAACCCCTTTAAAAACAAACCTCACTGCCATTTACCATCTTTTAGTGTTCAAACAACAATAATGAAACGATTCGGGCTGGAAACACTCATTTACTGGCTTAACGGTGTTCTCTTAGCAGTAGCGTCAGTGTTTAACGTCAACGGTTGCTAGACAACAAACAACTGCGGGAAATGTTTACGGATTAATATCGTTCACATAAATTAGGTATAAAAGCGGGTTTTCCCCTCATAAAAACAGCATACTACTGTAACTGAATTAATCGCCCTGTATTCATGTTTGAGTCGCGTCAGATTGGCGGGAGATGCTGACTGATAAAGACATGTATTCATATTCATCAATATCGACAAAACACGCAGGAAATCAAACGCGAAGCTGCTGCTGCTATCTCCAGCGTCGCGAGCGGGCTTTAGCGCGCTTTAAAGGCAGGGTGCTCGCAGGAGCTTCTGCTTCGGTCTGAGCTGATGTTTAGGGTTTGTGGGGTTTCTCTCACCTTTCCTGTAAGCGCCGGGGACGCTATCAGCTTTAGTTCGCACCATCGCGCGGTTTCTGCGGATGAACGCCGGACAGGAACGCTCGCCTCGACAGAACTGAAGAAATACAGCGAGAGATTCCCGCCGACTTTTTAAAAGAGCAGCCAGCTCCCGTGACGTCACGGAACGCCAGCCAATGGGTGGGCCGGAATCCGGGACACGTGACTGTGGGTTACGCCGCTCCCATTTTAAAGGACTGAAACGCTTCCATGGTAACGGTAGTGAACGAGGGAACGAGGGAGCGAATAAGGCACGGCGTAAACATCCGCGTCACCGAACGTCACGCGCGGAAATGGAGGCCAAAGGGTTCGCAACCCGCCATAAAACCAGAAGAAGAAGAAGAAGAGGCCAAAGGGACTGAAGTAGATTAATTCAGTCAAAAACGGCGCGAAACATAAACAGTGTTTACATACAGTGACTGCAAACCGAAGACTCCGTCCAAGAAAACTACACGTTTTTTTCTTTTTTTTTAAAATTTTTATTATGCAAACAAACATACTATTTCCAGGTGACAAATCAAACACAAAATAACCAAGGTCAACGAAACATACATGACAGCCAACATGATCTGTGTGGTGTGTGTGTGTGTGTGTGTGTGTGTGTGTGTGTGTGTGGTGTGAGTGTGTGTGTGTGTGTGTGGGGTGTGTGTGTGGTGTGTGTGG
>JAJUBA010000542.1:142500-150000 GCA_029620275.1 Acrossocheilus wenchowensis | reverse complement strand
CCTGATCACCCGATTGAAATGAATGCAATTCTGTACGACGATCAAAGAGCCGTTTCATTCGATCTTGTGCTTTACTCAAAGATGCTTTTGCCAATTGACATGATTCAAAAATTCGTCTGCGAAAATCACTCACATATGATAAAATATTCTTGGGTGGATCAAATTTTTTCCAATCTGCAGACAAAACAGCTAAGGGACCACGCACCTCATGACCAAAAACAAGGTCATTGGGACTAAACCTGGTACTCTCCTGAGCGGCTTCCCGAGCTGACATCATTAACCACGGTAACCCAGCTTCCCAATCCCTACCCATCTGAACACAGTACGATCTCAATAAAGATTTTAATGTTTGGTGAAATCTTTCCAGTGCTCCCTGACTTTGGGCATGATAGGCGCTGGATAGATTGTGTTGAATATGAAGCTGTTTCAAAACTTGACCAAACAAGTTGGAAGTAAAATTACTCCCCTGATCAGACTGAATAATTCGAGGTATTCCAAACACCGAGATAAACTGAGTTAGTGCTTTTACAACCAACTTTGCAGTTAAAGAACGTAACGGATAGACAGCTGGATATCTAGTTACTTGACACATAACCGTGAGCAAATATTCATTTCCCACTTTTGACCGGGGCAATGGCCCGACACAGTCCACAATAAGGTGCTCGAAAGGTTGACTAAAACCAGCTCCTCTTTATCCAATTCCTGCTGTTATAGACTGGTTTGGTTTTCCAGTAAGCTGACATGTTTGACAAGACTTAATATACTTAGATATATCATGTTTCAATTTTGGCCAAAAGAAACGTTTCAAAAGCAACTTGTACGTCTTTTTCACTCCCAAATGTCCGGATGCATCATGTGCCGTTTGTAAAACAAGTTGACGGAGAGACTGAGGTACTACAATTTGTAGCACAGGATCACCAATTACAAATTCTCCATGCGGCACCCATTTCCGAACCAACACATCTTCCTCTAGATAATATCCAGAAGGAAGGTTAACGATTGTAACATAAGGGACAACTCGGTCAAACAACTCAGTAAGAGTAACATCAGCTTTTTGTTCTTTAATCAAATCATCACGTGACACCGATAAGATGGAAGGGATGTCCAAAGTTTCACTCCCCATCCTTTTAGGTCTAGACTTCACCTCAGATTGTATCTTACTCATAGACCGTGTTATCACGCATGACGGAAACACATCTGAGGGACAGGTAAAATTTTCATCAGTCATCTCAGAAATCGACACAGATGGTGTAACCACCAAATTTGGTAAAACATCCTGCCAAACTCGTTCACCAGCCAAATTATTTCCCAAGATTACCTGTACTCCTTCCACAGGCAAACAGGAACGCACAGCAACCTCCACTTCTCCCTGGACCAAATCAGAACGCAAAATGATTTTATGTAGGGGAACGGACATCACATTCAGACCAATGCCCCTAATCAACACATCATTTCCAGTGTAAGAGTCACTCGAAAAAGACAGAATAGACTCTAGGACAAAAGTTTCTGACGATCCAGTGTCACGGAGAATTTTTACTGGTACATCTTCCGCAGAATTAACCAGTCTCCATCTGTGACAAATGGAGAGAATGTTGAAACACATTGCGAACAATTCTTCTGCACATTATTCACTTCTGAAGCGGTCACAGCCAGAACAACAGGTTTCACTGAGAACTTAGATTTCGTTTTAGCAACATCTCTTGCTTTCAACAACGGACACTCATTCTTCCAGTGACCAAACCCATGACAATAATTACACATGTTTGCCTTCTCTTTTTCTCCAAAGACACAACGTTGTTTGTCAGGTGAAGCACACAAATATTTGGAAGATCTACTAGGATCATACCCTGATTCTCTCTGAAAATTCTCTCCAACATTTTTATAACCAAAAGCGGTTTTATGAATCAGAGAAAATTCATCAGCCATAACGGCCGCTTCATATGCCGTGTCGGGTTTACGCTCACTAATATAGGTTGCTACCCGTTGCGAAACAGAATTTTTAACTTGTTCAAGCAACATTAACTCCTTCAAATCAGCTAACGTTTTCACATTAGAGGCTGTACACCAACGATTAAAATACACTGAAATATCATGTACAAACTCAACATGCGTTTGGCTATCAGTTTTCTTCCAGGACCTAAATTTTTGTCTATAGGCCTCTGGGACCAATTCGTATGCCCTCAACACTGCATTCTTAACAGTCAAATAATCCATAGCATCTTCCACACTAAGAGAGGAATAGGCTTCTTGAGCTTTTCCTGTAAAAACAGACTGCAACATAAACGTACGCTCCCCATCTGACCAATTACGTGCATCTGCCACACGTTCAAATAACAAAAAGAAACGATCCACATCTTTTTCATCAAATCTAGGGATTAATCTCATATTAGTCACTACATCAAATTTACACGAAACTAAGTCACGCTCTACACCTCCAGTTAACGGCATTTTACCATCTCTTATTAGATCTAAACGATAACGTTCAAGATCAAGTTGTTGTTGTTGTAATTGAACCTTAGACATCTCAACACGATTTTGCGCTTCTAACAATTTCTCTTTCATCTCAATTTGAATTAATAACAATTGTTTTTGTTGTTCAAATGTTAGATGAGACGTTGTGGATGTCGTATTAACGTCTTGTGATTCACCTTCCAGAAATTGAGACTCTAAAACACCACGCTCGATTAACTCCATTTTTACCAAGACTTTAATATTATCTTTTAAACGTTTATCTTGGCTTACCAAGTTAATTTTATAATAACCTGCAAGTTCTACTAGTTGATCCTTAGTCAAATTATTTAACAAATCTTGAGATGGAGCACTAATAAATTCCTCAACCTTTGAGGCCATTGTGAAAGACAAAAGTATGGCTACTTAATTTTCTCAAAAATATTTGAGGGGTAGAAATTAGATACGCAATTCCCTCTAACTAAATTTCAAAACTATCTAAACTCATCCCTAATCTTCGTACAGTTACTTGCAGTGGGTTTTTATACACTGTAAACCAGCGTTTTGAAATAGCGACCGATTAACAAGTCACCATTCAAAACACGGACGTGTTCCCGAGACAACTGCTCTAACTGCTTTCACCGTACAAACTAAAATAAAAAAAGATTGGAGCAGCCTGTTAAAGATACCCCACTAAACCTAAACAGGGAAAAGCATATCCAACAATAAACCCCCCCTCAAATATACAAGTAGTAGCCAGTACTTACCAAAGCTGAACTCCCGTGAAGCAACTCAAAAGAGCCAAACCAACCATATCCTCCAAAAGTTTATCAAAGCAAATATCTAAACTTAAAAGGACGAGCCCCCACATTTGTCACGACCGGCTCAAAGCCGTGGCAAATGATCGGAGGACATAGTCAGGTCGGCTTGAATGCAATGAAAACATTTATTAACATAAATATAAAAGTAAATAAAACAAGAAATCAACACAAACAAATACCATTTCTGTCAGACACATGATTAAACCAAAGCATCAGACAGAACCAAGGAAATAACAAAGTCCAAATGAACAAAGACCCAAACTCAAAACAAATGCAAACAGGAGCAGGCCCCGCATGCCAATAAAGCCTAAGCTTTATAGTGGGGAGAACAGGTGTACATCGTTCAACTTGATGAGTCTCCCAACCACACCCACTGGCCGGCCGTAGCAGGAAGAACGGGAGACCCGTCACAGAATCCACACGTTTACATTTATTAGCAGACACTTTCTTCCAAAGCAGCACACAGTAGGGGAGCATCAGCGGTTCAGAGCCAGAAATACATGATTAAATGAGATGTTTGCTGTTTGTCTTGAGAAAATCAGTCCAACAAGATACCAAACGTCAGAGATCTCAAAGAGAGCAGAGCATGTTCATGTCATTCCACGTGTGAGCTGTCATTCTATTCTATTCTATTCTGAATGTCCTGTAATACTGACCTCTCTCTCTCTCCTGCAGGGCTGGCATCCCATGATGCTTCAGGCTCTCAGCTACAATCAGAGGAGCGGGAGGAGCTGACCTGCATCTCCTCTGATGATGAAGAGAGCGACTCCAGCGGCTCTGAAACTGAGCTGAGGTGACGAGCCTCCATAACTGCTCTATGAAGCTTCATAACGCTCCTGTAGCCACTCGGTTCCCTTTCAATACTACACTCGTACTGCGTCGCTAGATGCTTATGGGGAAAACTCCTTTTTCTCCGATGACTGAAGTCTTTTCAATAATGCAGTGTAACTGCACAGCCATTGGTTCGTGCAGTAAATTAAAAAGTGGAACTGCACGAGCCTATGGCCAGAATGACGATCTTCTCTTTGCTGATCTACGAGACTTGAAGCCGCTCGCTGCGGATAGAAGCTGATTCAGCGACCTGCGCCGCTCTGCTGTTCTCGCTCCGCGCTTCCAGCCCAAGCCACTTTCAGCACCCGCGCAGCTCTCAGCTCGTCCCCAGCGGCTGTCTGGTGAGTTCTAAAATAGCAAATTTCTAAAGAGCAAATTTCCAGCGACGCTGTTGCAAATGTCGCACTGCAAGTGTGGCTCGTGCAGGGAATCCTTAGGGTTAGCCTGTATGGGTAACACTCACTCAGAGCACGAGTCAAGTCAAGTCACTTTTATTTAAAGAGAGTAAATTTCCTCTTATCACGAGCATCAGGTCCCTGCGAGGCGGCCTGTCACTCAAACCAATCCAACCCCTCGCCACACGGGCCGAGGCCTGGCAGGCCATCCCTGGAGTGTCAGACTGGGTTTTTGGGATAGTAAAATGAGGTTACACACTTTAATTCGCTCAAACATTGGAACAGATCCTCTCGCAAGTATGCCCAGGAGACTGGTTCTTTTCGCTGAATCTGAAAGATGCATACTTTCATATTCAGAGAGCCCCCCACCACATCTTGAGATTCGCCTTCGAAGAGGTGGCTTATCAATACACGGTCCTTCCCTTTGGACTGTCCCTAGCTCCTCGGACTTTACGAAGTGCATGGATGCGGCTCTTTCCCCGCTGAGATAGATGGGAATCCGCATTCTGATTACCTCGACGACTGGCTCATTCTGGCCCAGTTAGAGGACGAGCTACTATCTCACAGATCCTTCCTCCTTAGCAACTTTGAATGCCTGGGACTCAGGGTCAATTTTGCCAAGAGTGCGCTGTCCCCCAGCCAACAGATATCGTTCCTGGGAACAGTTCCTGACTCAGCCCAAATGAGGGTGGTAGTCGCACCAGAACATGCACTGGTCATTCAGAAGCTCGCGGCTCAAGGCATTTCAAAAGATGCTGGGCCTCATGGCTTCTACGTCTCAGGCTTCGCATGCGGCCCCTTCAGTACTGGCTGAAACCACGTGTTCCACCCCAAGGAAGGTGGTCTCGACAGACGCTTCAAACACAGATTGGGAGCGCTGTGTGATGGCAAACCGGTTTTTCGGCCACTGGTTGAAAGAGGAGGGTCGGCTTCACATCAACTGCCTGGAAATGCTGGCAGTATGTTTGGGCCTTCGCACCTTTCTGCCAGACCTGAGGGGACATCACGTCTTAGTCTGTTCGGACAGCATGACGGTGGTGTCCTATATAAATCGCCAGGGAAGTCTCTCCTTCTAGCAGAGTGCCTCTTGGAATGGGCTCAGCTCAACTTGAGTTCACTGAGAGCAACGCATGTGCCGGGCAGGTGGAACCAGGGAGCAGACATGCTATCTCAGAGCAATGTCCCCTCGGACGAGTGGATGCTCCACCCACAAATGGTTCACAGAATCTGGGAGATCTTCGGCAGGGCAGAGGTCGACCTCTTCGCCTCAGAAGACAACTCTCATTGCCAAACTTATTTTTCGAAGGACAAGGATGCATTGGCCAACGACTGGCCCAACCTCCTCCTTTACGCCTTTCACACCGATCGCCCTGATCCCACAGGTAATCAGGCGAATCAGGGAACACAAGCACAGGGTTTTGTTAGTGGCCCCGCTCTGGAGGACCCAACACTGGTTTGCAGAACTGTCTCGGCTGCTCTGTGCAGCCCCGTGGTCCATCCCCCTGAGACGGTATCTCCTCTCTCAGGCAAAAAGCATAAGATGGCACCCCCAGCCCGAGCTATGGGCTCAGCATCTTTGGCCTCTCGACGGGAGCCTGCGGACCTCCCCGACTATGTGCTGAATACTATTTATCAGGCTAGAGCACCATCTACGAGACGACTCTATGCCCTTAAATGGTCTGTCTTCTCCGCCTGGTGTACAGCCCGAGGCGCAGACCCAATTTTCTGTGACATATCTCTGATATTGTCCTTCTTGCAAGAGCTGTTGGATAAGGGTCGTTCCCCTGCCACGCTCAAGATCTATGTAGCAGCCATAGCAGCCTTTCAAGCTCCCATAGCTGGCCAGTTGGTGGGCAGGAACAACCTATTTGTTCATTTTTTGAAGGGGTCTAGGAGGCTCAACCCACCTCACCCCATCACCGCCCCTACATGGGATCTGCCCACGGTGTTGAGAGCTCTGAAGAGCCTTCCTTTTGAGCCGCTACAGTCCATTGACCTTCATTCCCTGACGCTAAAAACCGCTCTGCTACTAACGTTAGCATCGGTAAAGCATATGGGAGATCTGCAGGCGCTCTCTGTGAGCCCCTCCTGCCTTGAATTTGGGCCCAGCGACTCTAAAGTCGTCCTGAAGCCAAAGCATGGTTACATACCCAAAGTGCTCTCGACTCCGTTCAGAGCGCAGGTAATAACTCTATCGGCACATCCTCCTTCAGAGCAAGACCAAGAGTTGAATTCAGGAGTTAGAGCCCATTCCACTCTGGGGGCGTGGCCTCATCTTGGGCGTGGTCTAGTGGTGTGTCGATGGCAGACATTTGTGCAGCGGCCGGCTGGGCCTCACTGTCCACATTCGCCAGGTTCTATAACTTGGACGTTCCGGCCTCCTAGGCTCGGAGCCTATCTGCTTAAAGGGGCACGCGCCCACTTAGGGCGAGTATATTCCTTGTACGCTCTTGGCCCTTTCAGAAGTGCTGAGGCTGTACAGAATTATTTGTAATGATTGACCTGGATGAGTTCAGCCCTCTTGCATCCTGCAGGGCTCACCCTGCTTATACTTGGTCCCTCTGAGCCCTAATTGCTCAAGGCCAGTTCATGCCAGTCGTTCTTCTTTCATGGCACGGCATGATTGTATTGGTTATCCATATGCGTCTAGCAAAGCAGTACAAGTTTAGTATTGAAAGGGAACGTACTCAGTTACTAACGTAACCTCGGCTCCCTGAAATATGGGAATGAGTACTGCGTTCCTTGCCATGCCATGACGCTGCATGATTCAGTGTCCTCGCTTCAGTCGAATTTACCTGAGATCCTATTGCGAAATGCCTTATATAGCCAGATGGCCCCGCTTCTGGCAGGCTTTGTTGCCATAGGCTCATGCAGCTCCGCTGCCGAGCCATTGGTTTGTTTTTTTAATTCACTGCACGAACCAATGGCCGTGCAGTTACACTGCGTTACTGAAAAGGCTTCAGTCATCGGAGAAAGAGGAATTTTCCCCATATGCATCTAGCGAC
>JAJUBA010000542.1:122500-137500 GCA_029620275.1 Acrossocheilus wenchowensis | reverse complement strand
TATTGACCCGAATATAAGACAATGTTTTTTTCTTGGAAATACATCTGAAAAAACGCGGTCGTCTTATATTCAGGGTCTCAGGCATCCTCAAATCTAGCGCACTGCAGAGTTTATCTCTAAGCCTCATCAAGCACAGCAGAGTCTTCAGGATCATCACACAATCACAGGTATGAGTTTGATCGAACCTGGAGCTAAACTCTGCAGCAGATTGGCCCTCCAGGGAAAGATTTGAGGAACCCTGGTCTAGACTTTGACATGTCAATACACCCACAACAATAGGTGGCGCCAAACACGCTTAAAACCAGTGTGCCATGACATATGTACTGTGTGATGTAAAGATCACGAGTGAAAACACAAGAATTTAAGAGAAAGTAAATCTCACAGCGGCACGAGTCGTGACTGTCATGTTAGCCTGATGGGAACAAACTTCTTCTGTGAGCGATTTTAACACATAAGACAGTTCCCAGATTTGAAGACTACAATAAGATTTCACTTCTACTGTTAATAAAAGTTTGCTAGGCTACTATGGATAGCATAAATGTTATATATATATATATATATATATATATATATATATATATATATATATATATATATATAATTCAGATGGGATACCTTTTATTTTTATAGTATATCAAAAAATTTAGATTTTTCAGTGTCATTTTTGGTACATTTTACCAGTATTTACCATACTTTCAAAACAAAAATTAAAATAGGAAAAATATGCAATATGAAAATAATTTAAGAAAGTTTTACAGAGAGAGAGAAAAAAAGAAAAAAAAAGATTTGATTTTCAAAAAGCCTTTTTCCAAAATGTACATCTGCTCTTATAATAAAGTGTATTTTTGTATTGATACTCACGTCTCACTACATCTTATTTCTTTGCCCTCAGTTGATAAAACGTAGCTGTGTACTACTGCAAACACTGACCACTATAATGGTGACACACAAATGTAGATTTTCTCCTTTGGTGATTCTGCTTGTTAACATCAGGTGTCTTCAATAATGGCCAATCATCACTCAGTTAATCACCTAATTATCTCATTCACTTTAACACTGCTTCAGTGTTTATATGAGTCCAGGGAGTCCACACTCAGTGTTAAATTAACACTGGGGGTTTTGCTGTGTACAGTGGCTTACACAAGTGCTAAAAAGAAGGACATGCACTGAGTCTAAAGATGGTTGGTGCTTCATTTATTCAGTTTCAGTGTGTGTACATCTGTATGCTTTATAAAAGCTCCATTTATTCAATGAAACGTTTCTGTACACGAGACATGAAGCTAAAAAACACACGATGTGGTTTTCATGTGATTTTTGTTGCATTTTCATAAAGGATTTTTCCATTAGAAACGCGAAGCAGGTGCAGAGATACAGAACACGTTTCACCAGTCTCTCAGATGCTGGTCAGGATCAGCTCAAATACCTCCTTCGGGCTTAAACCTCATCAGTGTAGTTCATCAGAGAGTATGAGCCGGTGGATCCGCTTCATTTCTCTCTCAAACACTCTTGTGTAAAGACCTGCAGAAATAAAGCTGACTCCACTTATATTTACGGACCAAATAAAGAGAAGCTAAACTACAAATTCACTGCTGAGAAATCTGTGTTATTCTAATTAAATTCAAGCATTCGTTTTTTCATTTTATGTCATATTTGAAGAAGTGTGAAATCTGGGTTACTGTGGTACAGTAATAAAAGTTCTAGGAAATCTTACATGAATGGAGAAGTCATTCACATTATCCTTTATAATAGTTGATGTTCTGGGATTAGTTATGTTGATCGAACACCAGATCAGAATAAGTTTGTGTAGAGCTGCTCGTCTGATAGATGAGGATGAGGATGAGGATGAGGACGTGAAGCAGGGTAAACGGTACGAGACACACGAGTGGAATATTCTGCAAATATAAGTAAGATATAGTGCAGAACGTTTTCCGGTCTGAACAGATGCATGTTTTGGGGCACGTGACTCCAAAACCACAATAATAGCTTGTTTATGTGAAGCGTTGTCTTTACCGCTGCTAGAAATACAGCAGCGAACACTGTATATCCTACAGCTCGGCTTTAAATGAGTCTCGTTATAAACTTCCATTGATCAGCTGTCACAGTTCAGCATCTAATGCTGAAACAAACTCTGTGTTTCTGTGTGTGTTAGTGGACACATGAGGAGCGTTCTTGACTCCAGAACAGGACAAAAACTCTTCTACAGAACATATAACTGATCATGCACGGACCAAACAAATGAAAGTGTGTTTGGGAGAAGCCATATTAGTGAACACTTCCGTTTACTAAACTCAGACTAAAGCAAAACAGCTGATGAAGACAAAAGGGAAAAAAGTCTGGTTGGATTTATATTTATTGCCACATCAGGTTCTCTGGCTATTACACGGCAGATACGGAATAAACATTCAACAGATGCAGTAAAATCATAAAACTTCATTTACACTTCATAAAATGTCTAAAATTAGACAAACATTTTAAAATAATAATAAAAGATGAAGTATCCCGGGCCCCTGACAGTTTCAGTGACGGCCCCGTCTCTCAGCACCACAGCTGCAGGAGCCAGAAGATGAAGAGCCAATGAAACACACACAGACTCGCTGCTTCAGAGTTCTGCTGGACGACAGCTGATAGAGCTTCATACGGATCCTGAGGATCATGATCTGGTGCTGTGCTCCAGGGTCGCTGGCAGGGCTCGAGGGCTGTGAACATCAGAGATGAGGCGTTATGGAGAAAGGAATGGAGCTTCAGTGTTAAACATGTCTCTGACAGCAGATTCAGAGCTTCAGGATCAGGAGTCTCTCTCTCGAGGCGGTGGTCGCTGCAGAACGATCTCCTCCATCACCAGCAGGTGTGTGAGAATGAAAGAGCTCCGTTCACGGCAGGCCCGTAGCCAGCTATGAGGTCACCGAGGTCCGAACCTCGGTAAATTTTTAATGTTCAAAAATAAAATTTGTTCTCTGAATGACCAATTTGCTATTAAACTCCTCATATGTCTGTATGTATAATTCAGTTTAGACAGTTTGCAAGAATGTTTAGCGTCCGTGGTATGAAAGTGATCGCTGCGAGACGCTGGCGTAGTGAACGAGGCTTGAGAGAGTTGCCAGATCCAGCTATTGCGCGTTTTTCACTTGTCTTTTCCACTTAAATTGACACTTTAGAAAGTTAATAATGTAGGACGTTGCGGTTTAGGGTCAGCGATATCTTTATCTTATCTTATTTGCAAAAGATTTGTAATATATTCGGTTTATTTTTATTTACTGATGGGCTTTTGCTCATCCTAATAGCAATATCTGGCAACACTGCATCGCCGTAATCACCAGTAATCAAAAAAGCCCATTTCTGACATAAGCCCTACCCTACGACATTCGATAAGGGAAACGCAAAAAAAAAAAAAAAAAAATCATATCTGTCAGAAACGTTATCAACGCTGTCAAAAACAGTAGCATTTAACAGTAGTGCAGAGATCTGTAGAAAAAGTAGGTTACAGAATGAAATGAAATATGCAAACACTATGAAGAAGTATATGCCGAGTCATTCATAGTAGTTAAATTTTCACAAATCATGCTATAAACATTCATAAGAGCACTAGACAAAGTTATCAGCTACACAGCAATGGTTATAAATAAAAACTATAACAGTATTGTTGCATGAATAATAAACAACTGATTAAAATTATCCACCCCATAACTACAGAAAAGTATTAACAAATTTTGATGCAATAAATAGGGTATGATTTAAAAATTAAAATCCCTCCAAAACAGAGAAAACATCTTTCTGTCTATTTTAAAGTGTTAATAGTGTATAATGAGTTGTATATATAGGGGTTATTATAGCACAATTCTGTAATAAGAGGTTATTATAGCATCCAATCCCCCCCCCCCCCCAACCATCCCCCCATCCCCCCATCCGGACCTCACTAATTTTCAAAGCCTGGCTACGGCCATGGTTCACGGGACACAGAAAGTGAAGAAATGTTCTCCTCCAGGAACACCTCCAGATCTTCAGCTGGACTGAATCTAACAGAGAGAGAGACCAGAGTCCCAGCAGATCCTCCAGAGCTAATGATTCATCTGCTTTCTCGTGATGAAGGACTCGTGTCAACCATTTGAAAGCGCTGCAGCAGTAAGGATCTTTGATTGCTTTCTGTATTTTAATCGATCACTATCGATAACAGCTGGGTGAAGTTGACTCACTGCTTTGATTCACTAAAGCACATCTTTACACCGATCACAGCTCATGATGCTCACCAAACTCTCCAATCAGGATATAAAGTGTTTGTAAACAATAGCACTCTGTGTGAGATCTACCTGAGGATCCTTCTCCAGATCTTCTTATAGAAGGAGTGATTGTCAGATCAGCTGTGCCTCATAAACCAATCACATTACAGACCGACTCACTGAATCACTTCAAAACACCATTTTATCACCCTAAACTCCAGAAACAGATCAATCCAAAATCCACGATTAAATCAGAAATGAGACGTGTGTGTTTTTAGCACTGGCTATCCCCAAATATATTAGAAACCCAGCTTTACCCAGTGATGGAAGAAATGAATCTTTACCAAACTCTTGATTCAAATGAACCGATTGCTCACAGAGTGATTCAGTGAATCGCTCGAAACGCCTCTCGGTGCTCAGAACGAAATCGCAGCATAAAACAGCTTTTACAAACCAGTGTTTCGCTGAAAGCGTATCTAGACCGAGTGCAAGTAAAACCAGTGAAGATAGTTAATAAATACAATATCCCGATGGCCACGACTGCCTTGTATTTATTAAATGATTTCACTGAATGTTTCAGATGTTTCGCTCTGGTTCATTGTTACTTTGTTTCTGAGGTTCAGATCTCACTCGTGACTCTTGTCCAATCAGAGCCGGGGGGCGTGTCTCTCTGCTCCCTCGCTGGGTGCTGCGCTGGAGCTCTGAGTTTGTGACTGAAGACTGCGGCGGTAAGATCACTTTAACACACAATAACTTCACTTCTCACCATCACAAGGACTCATCTATTAACAGTGTAAACCGATCATTTCAGCCAGCTTCTATTACCGCTGAAGTCCTCTGATAAATCGAGGAGTGTGTTGTGCTGTCGGCTCATCAGGAGTCTGTTAGAGAGACAAATAGATGTGTCATGAATTCAGAAACTATTTACTGATTATGAAGGTCCTGAATATGTTATTTTATGACATCACTGTAGTTCTACACAAGTTAATCATTCTAGTTTAAGAGTGATTGTGTGTGTGTGTGTGTGTGTGTGTGTGTGTGTGAGGTGTGTTATGTAGGCTATATGTGTTTTTGTGTGTGTGTGTGCTATATATTTGTGTTTGTACCTACTTCATCTTATTTCAAGGACAAAAGTGTACTCAGAAGTGAGCTAAACCTGAAGTTGGTATAAAATGTGTTAAATAAAGTTGTTGCAGTGTGAGTCTGTAGTGTTTATAAGTAGCTGTGTATCAGAACAATAGCAGCCTGTGCAGCGCTGGAGAGCGTCATCATCTCTGTGTTTCTGCTGCAAACACTCATTGTCTCTCACGCTGATGTCAGGACTCTCCATCAGTCTGGACTCAGAGTCTCTGATTGTTCTGTAGATGGAGTGTTTTGGCGCTGGACGCTCTCAGTCTCCGGGTGATTCCGGAGCGTTTGGGGTCAGAGTGCAGGTCCAGAGCATCTCCGGCCGGCCGTGCGTGGTCCTGAACGCTCAGAGCAGACCCGAGTATCCAGACGTCTTCCTCACGGAGCCTCGGCGGCAGGAGTTCGTGTCCAGCATGAGCGGCAGTGCTTCCAGCGCCCGAAGCCCTCGAGCGGATCACCACGGGTCACTCAGAGCCTTCAGACCCCCGGCGGCCCAGCAGAGGAGCCCCGAGATCCTCAGCAGACACAGCCCTTCCTCGCCCGGGACGCTGAAGAGAGCCCGGATCCCGGGGCCCGGAGTCCAGGAGCCGTCGGTGGAGAGGCTTCCCTGCCGGCCGTCGGGGCCCGTCTCTGAGACACACGACGCCGGATCCCCTCACAGCCGAGTCCGACCCGAGGACGAGAGGCGCTCCAGGAGTCTGGAGTCCAGGTAGGGCCAAAGATCACCACCATAAGAGACCCTGGACCACAAAACTGTGTTCTACATCATCTAGAAGCTGAATCAATAATCTTTCCATTGATGTATGGTTTGTTTGTTTCTCTGCCAAATATTGTCCGAACCTACTATTTGAAAATCTGGAAAATCTAAATATTGAGAAAATCACCTTTAAAGTTGTTCAAATGAAGTTCTTAGCAATGCATATTACTAATCAAAAATGAAGTTTTGATATATTTAGGGTAGGAAATTTACTAAATATCTTCATGGAACATGATCTTAATATCCTAATGATTTTTGTCATAAAAGAGAAATGTATAATTGTGACCCGTACAGTGTATTGTTGTGTATTGCTGCAGATACAGCTGTGCTGCTTATGACTGCTTCTGTGCTGCAGGGACACAAACAACATTTCAGTTGATATCGAGGCAGTTTAAAGGCAGATTTTTCTTTATGTTCAGGAATGACAAGCACTTTGTGTTTTTTTAATTCTTTACACTTTTCCAGTGAATATCTTAATAGAAAAATGAATTTCTTGGTTTGTTCTAATGAGTGATATTTATGTCAAATCGTGAAGCAGGTTTATGTCTCCTGACTTTAATGAGGCTTATCTTCAGCACAGTTTAAGGTGCAGGCCGCAGTACGATAATATTACATCTTTTCATCTCTTAGAAATTTGACAGTAGCTTGAGTTGAGTTAAAACCACACGCAGAGCGCCTCAGTACCACGGTAAAAATGTAACTATGGTTTTTAGGTATTTGTATGAAAAACAGTAATCTAAATTCATTTGTATAAATGCACAATTGCTATAGCTTAATCACAAAGAAAACGTTATATCGTTAAACATTATATCGAATATTTATCGAACACTTCATATTGTTTTATCAGAAAATCACATTGATATAATTATCGCTATGGTTTTATGGTCCAGGTCGGGTGTGACCGGGATCGGAGCGGAGGCCGGCGGCTTCACACAGACAGAAGGGTCACAGGTCACATCTGCGGGGCAGCAGGAGAGGTCAGAGGTCACGGAGGAGAACGGCAGTGGACAGGTAGAGACCGCAATCACTCGGGAGTCATTTGAAGTGTTTGATTCACCTGAACTGATTCACGAGTCGCTGTCTCTAAGGCCACACCGGATCTTCTGAGAGGACGGCGAGAGCTTCCGGATCATCCTGACGAGGACACCGCTAAACTGGTGATGATTAACTTCCTGAAAGACGGGTGAGAACCACACACGGCTCTCTGCTTCACCTGTTATACACACGAGAAACACATTCTGTGGGAATAAAATACTGTAGTATAGGCAGAGTTGTAATAGTTTACAAATCACAAGTTAGACTATTTGAAATGTAATGAGTGTAACTATTTCAATTACTTTATTAATGTAATGCAACTGATTACATTTGATTACTTTTCTGAATTTCAACACTGATTACTGTCAGACTTTCAGAATCATTCATCACTTGATTATAAGATTATAATAATTTAATGTTAAAGCACAGCACACAAAATCAGACTTTAGCACCTCTTTTTACTTTGAGATTGTTCTGAGCTTAAATACAGATTTAAAACCATAAGAAATAGTTTAGTGGCTGTGATGCTGTTTTTGAAATCAAATCTTTGCGCAGCTACGACAGAAAACACTGGCATCTAACAAAGCCTGCGAAAAACACTTAACCTTGAAAAATAAAGCATATACACAATCCCAAATAGGACATAAAACTGTTATGGAATAAGCACGTGTCCTAAACTCCTGAAACATTAGCGTCTCATATTTTACTGCAACTTATGAAAGAAATCAGTGAAATCTGAATGTGTGAGAAAATATTCAGATGTAACCCCTTTTTAATCGTTAACATTTTTATAACTGTAATTTAATTACACATTTTTTTTAATTTTCACTTTTATTTTGTAATTTAAATAATTTAGTAACTCCCCGACACTGAGTATATCAGCGTTACGCTACATGCCATATATCAGATATAATGATGCAGATGTCTCCTGAGGAATGTCCCAGAAGGCACTGCTCCTCCTCGTTCCTCTCTCAGCGAGGTGTTTGTACAGCTGTAGATTCGCTTCAGACTCGACTGAACGGAGTTTATTCCTGATGCTGAGGAAGCAGAGTGACGGTTTGAACTGAAACCGGTAGTTCAGCTAGTTTGTCATTATTTACTCGCCCTCATGTTGCTCCAGACCCGCAGGACTTTATTTGAAGATATAAACACAGATGTGCTGACGCTCCAGAAAAGGTGATTCAAGTCATACCAGCTTTCTGTCACCAAGTGAAGTTATTGTTCAGCCGGTTTGGAGTGAGTGTAAGAGACTTATTGATGCAGATCAGACTGCCGTGACTTTAGCTGTGCCCCTGCGGCTGGTTTCACTCAGGTCCTGTGAGGGTGACGCCGTTATCAGGCGGAGGGTGGAGCTGATGTTTGACAAGATCCACGTGTTGAAGTTCAGAGCGCTGGAGGAGGTGAGCAGACATTTACCGTAGTACATTAAACTACAGCTGCTCTTACTGATCCGTGTTCGCAAACAGTGTTTGTTTCTTGTTTTGAAAGACCACACTTCTACAGTTTCATTGTAGTGACTGCTGGTAAGGATTTAAGTGTGATTTAAGCACATCGCAGCATCTACACTAGTCCACGTTCAGCTAAATAACACATTCAAAAATCAGATAAAACAAACCAATAAAACATTTAATTCATGAGGATGAACACAGAAACTAGCCTCATTATGAACCTCTTGTTAAATGTATGTCAGATTATCTTTAGTCTCTTACGGCTGGAATACACATGATTTTCCTCAGATTTACAGTCTGGATGCTAGCTGCCAGAGATCAGAGCCAGTCTGCAGATCTGAGTCGACAGAATCCAGAGAAAATCGATTAACTTAACTTAGTGACAACCATCAGTTAATATGTTTCTGAAGTATTTACAGACGTTCAGTGTGGAGCTTAACGAGAGACACTGAGCTTGATGGAGCAGCAACAATATTGAATTAATTTCATGTAATATTTATTAAAGTGACAGGACTTTTGCTAAATAAATAGTCTAGGTCATGTATTAAGTTCATACATTTTAATCTGTGAAATTATACTTTTTCTTACTGATGTCAGACTGAATCTGTGTGATTTTCATAGTCGTGCACCTTTAAGCTCACCTTACAAAAATATGAAATCTTTAAAAAATTACAGCACTGTAGAACCACAGACCAGCATTAAACTGTACATTTATAATATTATGGATGTGAAAGTACAAGCCAGTGAAGTGTGTGCCTGTGAAGCACACATATGAGACACATGTCTTATACAGCGTCAGATAACTGTGTTCTGTAGCGTCTGCGCTGTGTTGCGAAAACTATCTTTTGGATCTGATGTCATTATTTCACACATCCAAGCTCCAGGTTATAATATGCAAAAGTCTGAACATTAATCTCTTAATTTTACAATAAGTAGTGAAACTTACCCAAAATAAAGGCTTAAACATCTAAAAAAGAATGCATATTTAAGGAGCTCGTCTTTTAGTGAAAGTTTTTAGACAGTTTTCAATATGTGCGTCAGACAGCGTGAACACACGGAGACTCGTATCTCAGCGTGTGATGATCTGATCGACTTGAAATTATAGGAGCTATATAGTAACAAATATGTCAATTGTTTAAGACTTCAAGTAGGATAATAAATTATTTTTTCTTTTTATAATCTGATCTCAAAAATAGAAGTGTGCTTAATGGGTACGTTTACCCTATATAATAAATACATATATAATGAAATCATTAAAATCATATTGGCATATTGCATTAAGTATGATTAAATGTAAGCATGAATAAAAAATAAGGCGTAAAATACATTTGTTTTTGTATTTATGTACAATATGAAAGGGCATGAAATACTCGTTAAAATGCAAAAAACAAATGAAATGTGAAATGAAACGTAAAGCAAATTAATATGTAATGAAATGTTGCAATCAATAAATTTAAGCATAATTAAATATTTATTTGTATTTCATTTTACTTTATTTCATCATGCCATGACATACTTTAAAGTTTCATTATATATATTTATTTAATCTAGAGTGTTAAATCTCTCCATATGCTAGTCCTGTGGTTATCGTTTTGTGAGTCATTCCAGTAATCTCTGTCTGACTGATTTGTGTGTGTTGAATAGTTGGAGTTTGCAGCTCCTCTGGAGGAGGTGAAAGATCTTAAAGACAGAAGGGCGGCGCTAGAGAGACACGTCAGTCACTTACAGCAGCAGCTGCAGGAAGCCCAGCAGGTGATTGGATCAGATATGACCACCATCAGTCAGTTTGTGTCCCGTCTGACATCATCCGTGTCTCTGCAGAACAACAAGAGTTTGTCTGAGGAGAAAGAGGAGAGGAACGCCAACCTGAGGAGACTGCAGGAGGTGCTAGAGAGGAGCGAACAGGAGCAGATCACACTCCGCCACAAACTCACTGACATGGAGAAAGAGCTGCAGACCTCACTGGATCAGTGAGTGGAGATCACACACACACACACACACACACACATGATATCTTCCAAGGGTAACATGTAAAGCGTGAAAAGTAATGGCCCTAGTACTGAGCCTTGAGGTACTCCATACTGCACTTGTGATCATTATGATAGCTCTTCATTCACTGCTACGAACTGATGGCGGTCAGATAAGTATGATTTGAACCATGCTAAGGCACTTCCACTAATGCCAACAAAGTTTTGTAGTCTATTCAAAAGAATGTCGTGGTCGATAGTGTCGAACGCAGCGCTAAGATCCAGTAGAACTAATAAAGAGATACAACCACGATCAGATGATAGAAGCAGGTCATTTGTAACTCTAATGAGAGCAGTCTCAGTACTATGATACGATCTAAATCCTGACTGGAATTCCTCAGAGATATCATTTTTCTCTAGGAAGGAATATAATTGTGAGGATACTACCTTTTCTAGTATCTTTGACAGAAAAGGGAGATTTGAGATCGGTCTATAATTAACTAGGTCTTTGGGGTCAAGTTGTGGTTTTTTAATGAGAGGCTTAATAACAGCCAATTTGAAGGTTTTGGGGACATATCCTAATGACAATGATGAATTAATAATAGCCAAAAGAGGATCTATGACTTCTGGAAGCAGCTCTTTTAGTAGTTTCGATGGAATCGGGTCTAACATACATGTTGTTGGTTTAGATGATTTAACAAGTTTATACAATTCTTCCTCTCCTACAGTAGAGAATGAACGGAATTGTTCCTCAGGGGATCTATAGTGCGCTATCTGATGCGATACTGTAGCTGACGGCTGCAAGGATACAATTTTATCTCTGATAGTATCGATCTTGGAAGTAAAATAGTTCATAAAGTCATTACTGCTATGCTCTTGGGAAATGCCAACACCTGTTGATGCTTTATTTTTCGTTAATTTAGTCACTGTATTGAATAAATACCGAGGGACATGTTTGTTTTCTTCTAGAAGAGACGAAAAGTAATCAGATCTAGCAGTTTTTAATGCTTTTCTGTAGGATAGGGTACTTTCCCGCCAAGCTAAACGAAATACCTCTAATTTAGTTTTCCTCCAGCTGCGCCCATTTTCCGGGCTGCTCTCTTTAGGGCGCGAGTGTGCTCATTATACCACGGTGTTGGACTCTTATCCTTAATCTTCCTTAAGCGTAAAGGAGCAACCGCATCTAAAGTGCTAGAAAAGAGAGAGTTCATAGTTCCTGTTACATCATCTAGTTGTTCTGAGCTATTGGATAAACTGAGGAACTGAGATAAGTCAGGAAGATTATTTACAAAGCAGTGTTTTGTGGCATAAGTGATGTTTCTACCACATTTGTAATGAGTTGAATTTGTATGGAGTAGATAATAATCAGAAATATCATCGCTCTACTGGAAAATTTCAACACCATTAAAATCAATTAACATAATAGTCTCTTATGTGTTTGTGTGTGTGTTCAGACTCCTGCAGGCCAGAAGGGCTCGTGATCAGTATCGTTCTGATATGAGGGATCTGCAGCAGCAGCTGTCTGACATCCATGATGAGTTAGACAGCGCTAAGAGCTGCAAGGCCGGCGAGAGAGACAGACTGCTGCAGGTACGACCTCTGACCCTGTGACCCCTCTGACCCCTTCATCTTCATGAATGATTCGTGTGAGGTGATTTGTTTCTCAGGATCTGTGTGAGTTGCGCGGGGAGTTCGAGGCTCTGCAGCGGGTGCAGGAGGAGCAAGAGGAGGCGCTGCACCGGCGGGAGAGGGAGCTGACGGCCCTGCGGGGGGCGCTAGAGGAGGAGATCTCCGCTCACGCCAGAGACGTGGAGGCGCTGCAGGAGGAGCACCAGCAGGAGATCCACAGACTCCGGGAAGCCACGCAGGAGGCCAAAGAGGCATGTTTCTATATTGTATTTCATTTTAGTTAACATTTATTTCACTCACAGTCTGTTGTATGTAGCGCTGTAGAAAGAAAGCTAACTGGACTCCATCCTCCTCTGTTCCAGAGTGTGGCTCTGCTGGGTCAGAAGGTTCTGGAGGTGGCGGCAGAGAAAGGAGCCGGTCAGACGCTGATCTCAGAGCTGAAGCAGACTAAAGCAGATCTCCAGCAGAAGATAAGTGGTCTGGAGGATCAGATCTCCTCCCTCAACCATCTCATCCAGCAGAAGCGGGAGCAGGAGAAACACCTCACAGAGCGTGTGGAGCAGCTGACGGTGAGAATCAGCATGATCCTCTTCTAAACCTGCAATGTGAACAGTGCCAGTTTCAGTACCGGTGTTTTTCTTGATGATCAGATGGAGAAACAGAATCTGGAGGAGGAGCTGCAGGAGGTCAGACAGCAGGAGGAGGACATGTGTGGAGCCAACCGAGCCCTGATGAGACACCTGGAGGACACACAGGTAACCTGTCCATCTGTCTGTCTCTGAGCTGGATGATGACGTCACTTTATAGATTAATTGAACTCATTTAGGGCTGAAATGATTATTTGACATTACCAACAATGTCAACAATAAAAAAAAAAAAAAAAACATTTTGACAAAATTTTGTTGTCATCGTTTCATTTGTTGATTTGCTGTAGTTGTTTGATCTCATGTGACCCTTGTAGGGCCTGGAATAATGCAGTTTGACAAGTGTGGTGCTGTAGCACAAGACTATAAATCAGCCCTCATGGGATCCAGTTGAAGACACATGACACGTGTTTAGATGAATATGAAAATACGTGGTGTGGGCTTTCATCTGAAAAAAAGAAATAAACACACAAAAACATTACATTGGTGAGAAAGCAGCAGTTCAGAAAGCATCTGATTACAGCGATGTGATGTTTGCACCAGCTCTTCAATCAGCACTCCAGTAAAGTCACGTCACGTTTACAGTTGTGCTCATAAATTGACATGCCCCTTGCAGAAAATGCAAAATGTTAATAATTTTAGCAAAATAAGAGGGATCATGTAAAAGTTATTGTTTAATACTGTCCTGAATATGCTATTTCACATTACAAATGTTTATATCTTCTCCAGAAGACAAAATAATAACTGAATTTATAAAAATGACCCTGTTCAAAAGTTTACATACCCTTGAATCTTAATACTGTGTGTCGTTTCCTGGACGATCCATGACTAACCTTTATATAATAGTTATGTATGAGCCCCCAACTGTACTCCATGTGAAAAGATGCATCTCAAAATCATACAGTCACTGTTGGAAAGGGTTGAAATATGCAGAAGATGCTGGAAAACCAAAGAAAGTGCAGGAGCTGGAGGATTTTTCTGAAGAACAGCAGGCAGTTGAACTGCTCAGGACCAACAAGGGACTCGTGAACAACTATCACAACACAGAAAAAGAGTCGTGGATCATCCAGGAAACAACACCGATTATTAAGATTCAAGGACATGTAAACTTTTGAACAGGGTCATTTTTATGAATTCAGTTATTATTTTGTCTTGTAGAGTACATATAAACATCTTTTATGTGAGGAGTTTAAGGTCCAATAATTAACACCTCTGTTTTTTCAGAATTTAGTAGTAAGAAATTAGTCGTCATCCAGTTTTTTTTTTATATTGACTATGCATCATCAGTATCATCAGCATAACAGTGAAGCTAACACCATGTCTCCTGATAATATCTCCCAAGGGTAACATGTAAAGCGTGAAAAGTAACGGCCCTAGTACTGAGCCTTGAGGTACTCCATACTGCACTTGTGATCGATATGATACCTCTTCATTCACTACTACGAACTGATGGCGGTCAGAGTGCAATTTGAACCATGATAATGCGCTTCCACTAATGCCAACAAAGTTTTGTAGTCTATTCAAAAGAATGTTGTGGTCGCAGCGCTAAGATCCAGTAGAACTAATAAAGAGATACAACCAAGAGTCAAGTTGTGTTTTTTTAATGAGAGGCTTAATAACAGCCAATTTGAAGGTTTTGGGGACATATCCTAATGACAATGATGAATTAATAATAGCCAAAAGAGGATCTATGACTTCTGGAAGCAGCTCTTTTAGTAGTTTAGATGGAATCGAGTCTAACATACATGTTGTTGGTTTAGATGCTTTAACAAGTTTATACAATTCTTCCTCTCCTACAGTAGAGAATGAATGGAATTGTTCCTCAGGGGATCTATAGTGTGCTATCTGATGCGATACTGTAGCTGACGGCTGCATGGATACAATTTTATCTCTGATAGTATCGATCTTGGAAGTAAAGTAAAGTAAAATCATACTGCTGTGCTGTTAGGAAATGCCAAAACCTGCTGATACTGTATTTTTCGTTAATTTACTCACTGTATTGAATAAATACCAGGGGTTATGTTTGTTTTCTTCTAAAAGAGATGAAAAGTAATCAGATCTAGCAGTTTTTAATGCTTTTCTGTAGGATAGGGTACTTTCTCGCCATGTAATACGAAATACTTCTAGTTTTGTTTTCTTCCAGCTGTGCTCCATTTTCCGGGAGAAATTGCAGAAATT
>JAJUBA010000542.1:0-117500 GCA_029620275.1 Acrossocheilus wenchowensis | reverse complement strand
ACGGACTGGATCTGGTGACTGCAGTGACCTCGGAATAAGAAAGAAACAGACTAATATTAGCGTAGATACCATTCTTTTAACGATGTAACGAGTACATCGTGTGTTATGGGGAGTGTTCCCGGTTCCGGTTGATCTAATTAATGCAGCCTAACAATCCTTTAACGGATTTGAATAATAGAAGCGTATTAGTGTGTTATGTGTACGCCAGGATAAAGAGATGGGTCTTTAATCTAGATTTAAACTGACAGAGTGTGTCTGCCTCCCGAACAGTGTTAGGTAGATTGTTCCAGAGTTTGGGTGCTAAATAGGAAAAGGATCTGCCGCCCGCAGTCGATTTTGATATTCTAGGTATTATCAAACGGCCAGAGTTTTGAGAACGCAGTGGACGTGGAGGACTATAATGCGATAAGAGCTGAGGTGCTAAACTGTTCAGGCCTTTATAAGTACAACCCGAATTCCGGAAATGTTGGGACGTTTTTAAAATTTGAATAAAATGAAAACTAAAAGACTTTCAAATCATGTGAGCCAATATTTTATTCACAATAGAACATAGAGAACATAACAAATGTTTAAAAGGAGACATTTTTACACTTTTATCCACTATATGAGCTCATTTCAAATTTGATGCCTACTACAGGTCTCAAAAAAGTTGGCACAGGGGCAACAAAGCTGGGAGAACATCTAACAACTAATTAAGTTAATTGACATCAGGTCTGTAACATGATTAGCTATAAAAGGGATGTCCTAGAGAGGCAGAGTCTCTCAGAAGTAAAGATGGGCAGAGGCTCTCCAATCTGTGAAAGCGTGTGAAAAAAGATTGTGTAATACTCTAAAAAGAACGTTCCTCAATGTCAAATTGCAAAGGCTTTGCAAATCTCATCATCTACAGTGCATAACATCATCAAAAGATTCAGAGAAACTGGAGAAATCTCTGTGCGTAAGGGACAAGGCCGAAGACATTTGTTGGATGCCCGTGGTCTTTGGGCCTCAGACGACACTGCAACACTCATCGGCATGATTCTGTCATTGACATTAATAAATGGGCCCAGGAATACTTCCAGAAACCACTGTCGGTAAACAGAATCTGCCATGCCATCTGCAGATGCCAACTAAGTGATGTTTTATTAACAAGTTTCGGGAGGAGCGTGCGCAGATAATTAACACGGCCAATACACCATCAGCAATCACACAGCCTATCCTATCAGCCAAGAAGAGATCTCTATAAATAGCCAAGCTATCTTACCTTCGTCCTCTCTACAGTATTGCAGCATTGGTACTCCCAATCGCCACGATGTCAGAGATTGAGATGTTCACAAACGACGACTCCCTCGTCGCACAGGGTCCGCCGGCATCCCCCGGCGCCGCTCAGCACACCAGCGCCCGCCAAGACACCGCAATTGAACCCGCGGCTACACCGCGGGGCCGCCGGCCCTCCCGTGCCGCCTCTTGCTCTTCGAGACGCCGAGGTACACCCTCGACTCCTCCTTCCAGGCGCCCTCCGCCTTCTCCTGCATCCTCCTATGTCTCAGGCAGCTCCTCTATCCCCGCTATCGAGAAGTGGACAGTCTTAAGCCTAAGGCAAGCTCTGATCAACGCCGACGTCTACTTCTCACGGCGGATGAATAAGGCGGAGCTCTACAGCCTCTATTCATCTCTCCAGCCAGGAAAGCTATCACCGACTCTCACTTCTCCATCTAAAACCGCCGGCAGACCAAATCCGGCCCGTAGCAGCCCGTACTCACGGCCCGTTCCAAATACCACGCCCGCGAGGAAGGGCCTCCGGTCTTCAAGCCGCCACAGCAGGCCCTCGGTAAGCCTGGGCCATGCCCCGGAATCCGTCGCCGCCAGCCCTAGCCCGTTTCTCCGCTCAGCCGAGCCCCAGCCCACGGCTGCTCCCGGCACCGCGCCGGCCCCCACAGCCGCAAATGGCGCGAGCATGGCTCCGCCGGCATCTCCGGCCCGCCCACAATCTTTCCTTTCTCCTTCCTTCTATCCTCTCCCCGGCCCATGACCTGCGGCCCCGCCGTCAAACCCTAGCGTGAGGCTGCCTCCGTTAGCGGCGCAGGCCCAGACTTCCTCCGAGCCCCCTCTCCCTCCTTCCACCTTCGCTCCAGGAGCCGTCGCCAGCGTGAGGTTGCCTCCGTTAGCGGCTCAGGTGCAAATGCCCTCCTTTCTCTCCTTCCCTCCTGTCTTTCCTTCCGGCCTCGCTCCCGGAGCCGACGCCGGCGCGACGCAGCCTCCGCAAGCGGCTCTAACGGCCGCTATTCCTTCTGCTCTTCCTCATCCTCCGGCTCACCCTTCGTTCACGCTGGCATCCGCCATACCGATGCCCATCCCACCGAACGCCCCTGCCCTGGAACCACCCCCAGTCGCTGGCAGCATCAGGACACAGATCCTAGCAGGTGCGGACATAGACCTTTTTTCTCTCCTGTCACCACTTTCACCACCTTCTTCAGACCGCCAAATTGTTTGTGGCGATTTCTCCGTCACACTAAAAAATACAGCACATAATCCGTCACGCATTTTGTCATTTTCTGAATTCACGATTGCCTTCACCCATTACTCCGAAGTTATTTGCTCAGTTTTTCCACTCAGGAGACGCGAGCTCAGCGACTATCTCGCACTAGTCGCCGAGCTTGCGTTATCTTACGGAGGCACTCACTTCTACACCTACCACAAGCTGTTTTCAGCAAAATGCGCCATCCGGGTGGCCCAGTGGAACCAGTGTCCTTACTGGGGGGCTCTGGACACCAAACTCCACAATAGAGTTTTCCTGGGCTGCCGCAACGTCACATGCTCAGTCTGCCGATCTGTCGCCCATGCCACCACAGCATGCCCCCTCATCATCCCGCTCATCCCTCTCTGCTCCGGACCGCCTCAGCGCAAATCAACCAGCTACGTCCCACACCACCTAAACACTACAGCCGACCCACCACCCTCCCTTACAGACCACCGACGCCACCCCTCTTCCTTCTCCAATAACCAGGTCTGCTCCAATTTCAACAGTGGCAGGTGCTCAAGGCAGCGCTGCCGCTACATGCACGTCTGCAGGTTTTGTGGCGGCGCACACGCCCGGATCATATGCCCGGTGTTTAAATCTTCCATTAAAAATGATAAACCCTACTTATCGACTCCTGTGCATATTTACTGTTTGTCCGTTGAATTGTCTCATCACCCTGACGCCAATTTTACTGATTATTTGCTGTCTGGGCTCACCCACGGCTTTAATCCCGGCGTCAAAAGCCTCCCGCGACAGAGCATCATTTGTGCCAACCTCCAGTCCGCCCTCGCCGAACCCGACTCAGTTGATCTCTTAATTAAAAAAGAAGTCGAGTCAAACTTCATGATCGGCCCCTTCAATGTTCCCCCCTTCCCTTGCTTTCGCGTCAGTCCAATCGGCGTCGCTACCCGAAAATTTTCAGGTAAAAAACGTCTAATAATCGATCTCTCATCCCCGCACAACTCCCCCTTTCCGAGCATTAACAGCCTCATTCCGCTGGAAGAATTTTCTCTCCACTACCACGACATTGACCAGGCTATAACCCTGATTAAAGACGCGGGTCGGGGCGCGTGGTTGGCCAAAGTCGACATCACCTCCGCCTTCAAGGTAATGCCCATCCACCCAGATTTTTGGCATTTATTCGGCATACGCTGGCACGAAAAATTTTACTTCTCCGTCCGCCTAACTTTCGGCTGCAGAAGCAGCCCAAAAAATTTTCGACATGCTATCAGAGGCCATCTGCTGGATCCTCTCCAATAATTACGCAATCCCTTACCTCGTCCATCTTTTGGACGATTTTCTGTTCATCTCGCCTCCCGGCTCCTTCCCAGCCGCACATCTCGTGACAGCCCAGGAAGTTTTTTCCAAACTCGGGATTCCGCTCGCCCAGGACAAAACCTCGGGCCCAACCACATCCATCGAATTTCTAGGCATCCAATTAGACTCCAAAAAATTCCAGGCTTCATTACCTAAAGAGAAAATCGATCGAACGATCCTGGTCGCTTCCGCCCTCTTAGACAACCCGAACTGTTCCAAACGTGAGCTGTTGTCTATCCTCGGTCACCTAAACTTTGCGATGCGCATCATCCCGCAGGGCCGCCCTTTCATCTCTCACCTCCTCTCCCTCGCATCCTCCGTGCACGCGCTCGAGGATCACTTATGCTTATCTAGTTCGTGTTGCGACAGGTTATAGATAAATTTCCTCAAACAATGGAACGGCTTATCGTTCTTCTACAACAGCATGGTTTCCCGCCCCAACGACATCCGATTATTTACAGACGCCGCCCCCTCCTGCGGTTTCGGGGGATTTTACCAAGGCCGCTGGTTTGCATCTACGTGGCCCCCCCCAGCTGTCAGATTTGCCGCAGTCTCTCTCATCCTCAGCACTGTTCGAATTATATCCTCTCGTCGCCGCCACAGCTCTGTGGGGGAAAGAATGGTCCACCACCAGCATCGTAGTGCATTGCGACAACGAAGCGGTCGTGCATTGCATCAATAAAGGCCGGTCGCATTCCCCTGCATTAATGCCCCTTTTAAGACGTCTCATTTGGATCTCAGCATGCGACCAATTCATTCTAACTGCAAAACATGTCCCCGGATCCAAAAATCAAATAGCTGACTCTCTCTCTCGGTTTGCTTTCCAGAAATTCAGGCTGCTGGCGCCGGATGCCGACCCACTCCCAACGCCAGTACCTCCATATTCGGAGCTGATATTCCCGTGAGCCACCCACTAAGAAACCTCCTAGACGCCTCCCTCAGTTCTATCCTCCAGGCAGTCTCCCCCAGGACCCTTCAAGCCTATTTGTGTGAAGTGTGTGTGAAGTGACATACAGCCAAGTATGGTGACCCATACTCGGAATTTGTGCTCTGCATTTAACCCATCCAACGTGCACACACACACAGCAGTGAACACACACACACTGTGAACACACACCCGGAGCATTTAACTGCTTGGAACAGTTTCAAAAATTTTCACAACTCCTTCAATCTGCCTTTTCCTGATTTTTCCCTGCTCACCATCACCTCGTTCATCTCCTATCTCAACGCCAACAAAAACCTCCAGGCCAGCTCCATCAAAGGCTACCTTAGTGGAGTACAATTTTTCCACAAACTCATGTTCGGCTCACCCTCCCCAGGAATAGCCAGCTCTCAGACATCCATGCTCATTAAAGGCATCCAAAGAACCCAACCTAACCGCCCAGACCCTAGACAGCCAATAACTCTGGAGATCTTAAGCAAATGCATCTCCACCCTCCGCAGAGGCTACCATTCTATCCACACCGCCCGCACGCTCGACGCCATGTTCATATTGGCCTTCTTCGGTTTCCTCAGATGCTCGGAACTCACCATCACATCCAACTTCAATCCAAAAATCCACCCAACCTTTTCAAACCTATCAGTCCTAGACACCGAAGCAATCTCTTATTTCATCAAGCAAAGCAAGACAGACCAAGCGAGAAGAGGCCACGTCATTTACATCTTCAATCTCCAGTCGCCAATCCAACCTTACCAAACCCTCTTAGCCTACCTGCATTACAGGAGCCCGCAGGCCAAACTCCCATCTGACCCGCTTTTCGTCGACGACTCCGACCATCCTGCCACACGTTTCTGGTTCCAAAAACACCTCAAATCCGTTCTACTGCTTTCCGGCATCCCAGCAGGTCATTACTCCAGCCACTCCTTCCGTATAGGCGCAGCAACCACAGCCGCCCAAAAAGGCCTCTCCCAGCCTCAGATCCAAGCACTCGGCCGCTGGACGTCAGAGGCTTTCAAGACCTACATTCGCTCCGACCGCTTCCACATCAGAGAAGCTCAACGAACCCTCATCAGCCGACCCCTTTAGCGCCTCGTGCACGCGAACTCCAGACTCACCATAGCCACTCCTTTAACACCACCGATTCCACCACAGCGGCTCGTCTTCTCATCGACCATCTCAGCAGCTCCCCGCTCCCGCAGGAGCCCGTATCTCTACCTCTCTCTGCCGCAGCAGTGCCCGCTCCCGCAGGAGCCTGTATCTCTACCTCTCTCTGCCGCAGCAGTGACGGCCCCCGCAGGAGCCTTTTCTATATTCCTCCACTGCCGCAGCAGAGTCTGCTCCCACTGGAGCCCTTCCCGTATTTACCCACTGCCGCAGCAGTGACTGCTTCCTCAGAAGCCTCCTTCTCTTTTCAGGTTCCATAGCAGTAACTGCTCCCGCAGGAGCTCGCATCTGCATTTTCCCTACTGCCGTAGCAGAGCACGCTTCCGCAGAAGCCTCCTTCTCCACCCCAGCTCCTCACCATCAGCCCACTCCTACCCCAGCACGGGGAGGAGCATGGGGGAGCGCTCTGGGTCCGGGCTAAATGCCGAGCTCGGACCCCTCTCCCTGTACAGGGGGAGTACCCTGGGCTCGGGAGCAATTACCGAGCTCGGAGCCCTCTCCCCGGACAGCACGCCAAATACGCATAACCTTTACTCTGTTTATTATATGCAAGCGTGAACTCGTGAAAGCTCTATCATGCCAAAAGGAAGCCATATGTGAACATGGTCCAGAAGCGCTGTCATGTCCTGTGGGCCAAGGCTCATTTAAAATGGACTGTTTCAAAGTGGAAAAGTGTTCTGTGGTCAGAGGAGTCCAAATTTGACATTCTTGTTGTAAAACATGGACGCCGTGTCCTCCGTGCTAAAGAGAAGGAGACCTTCCAGCGTGTTATCAGCATTCAGTTCAAAAGCCAGCATCTCTGATGGTATGGGGGTGCATAAGTGCATACGGTATGGGCAGCTTGCATGTTTTGGAAGGCACTATGAATGCTGAAAGGTATGTAAAGGTTTTAGAGCAACATATGCTCCCCTCCAGACGATGAGTATTTCAGCAGGACAAACAGACAAAACCACACACTGCAGCTATTACAAAACCATGGCTTCATAGTAGAAGAGTCCGGGTCCTGAATTGTTCTGCCTGCAGTCCAGATCTTTCACCTATAGAGAACATTTGGCTCATCATTAAACGAAAAATACATCAAAGATCTATATCTATATCAGGCAAGAATGGGACCAAATTCCCAAAACTCATAACCCCGATGCCCAGACGTCTTCAAACTGTTTTGAAAAGAAGATTAGATGCTACACCATGTTAAACATGCCCCCGTCCCAACTATTCTGAGACCTGTAGCAGGCATCAAATTTGAAATGATGGCTAATATGGTCATACTTCCTTCTTCTAGTAAGAACTCTTGCTGCTGCATTTTGAACCAGCTGGAGTTTGTTTATTAAGCGTGCAGAACAACCACCCAATAAAGCATTACAATAATCTAACCTTGAGGTCATAAACGCATGAATTAACATATCTGCATTTCGAGCATAGGTTGTAATTCAGATATACAGTAATTTTGAGATGTAAAAAAATGCAGTTTTACAAATGCTAGAAACGTGGCTTTCAAAAGAAAGATTGCTATCAAATAGCACACCTAGGTTCGTAACTGATGATGAAGAATTTACAGATCAGCCGTCAGGTGTTAGACAGTGTTCTAAGTTATTACATTGTGGAGGTTTTAGGTCTGATAATTAACACCTCTGTTTTTTCAGAATTTAGCAGTAGGAAATTACTCACCATCCAGTTTTTTATATCAACTATGCATTCCGTTAGTTTTTCAATTTGGTATATTTCGCTGGGCCGGAAAGAAATATAGAGCTGAGTATCATCAGCATAACAGTGAAAGCTAACACCATGTCTCCTGATAATATCTCCCAAGGGTAACATGTAAAGCGTGAAAAGTAACGGCCCTAGTACTGAGCCTTGAGGTACTCCATACTGCACTTGTGATCGATATGATACCTCTTCATTCACTGCTACGAACTGATGGCGGTCAGATAAGTATGATTTGAACCATGCTAAGGCGCTTCCACTAATGCCAACAAAGTTTTGTAGTCTATTCAGAAGAATGTTGTGGTCGATAGTGTCGAACGCAGCGCTAAGATCCAGTAGAACTAATAAAGAGATACAACCACGATCAGATGATAGAAGCAGGTCATTTGTAACTCTAATGAGAGCAGTCTCAGTACTATGATACGATCTAAATCCTGACTGGAATTCCTCACAGATATCATTTTTCTCTAAGAAGGAATATAATTGTGAGGATACTACCTTTTCTAGTATCTTTGACAGAAAAGGGAGATTTGAGATCGGTCTGTAATTAACTAGATCTTTGGGGTCAAGTTGTGTTTTTTTAATGAGAGGCTTAATAACAGCCAATTTGAAGGTTTTGGGGACATATCCTAATGACAATGATGAATTAATAATAGCCAAAAGAGGATCTATGACTTCTGGAAGCAGCTCTTTTAGTAGTTTCGATGGAATCGGGTCTAACATACATGTTGTTGGTTTAGATGCTTTAACAAGTTTATACAATTCTTCCTCTCCTACAGTAGAGAATGAACGGAATTGTTCCTCAGGGGATCTATAGTGCGCTATCTGATGCGATACTGTAGCTGACGGCTGCAAGGATACAATTTTATCTCTGATAGTATCGATCTTGGAAGTAAAATAGTTCATAAAGTCATTACTGCTATGCTCTTGGGAAATGCCAACACCTGTTGATGCTTTATTTTTCGTTAATTTAGTCACTGTATTGAATAAATACCGAGGGATATGTTTGTTTTCTTCTAGAAGAGACGAAAAGTAATCAGATCTAGCAGTTTTTAATGCTTTTCTGTAGGATAGGGTACTTTCCCGCCAAGCTAAACGAAATACCTCTAATTTAGTTTTCCTCCAGCTGCGCTCCATTTTCCGGGCTGCTCTCTTTAGGGCGCGAGTGTGCTCATTATACCACGGTGTTGGACTCTTATCCTTAATCTTCCTTAAGCGTAAAGGAGCAACCGCATCTAAAGTGCTAGAAAAGAGAGAGTTCATAGTTCCTGTTACATCATCAAGTTGTTCTGCGCTGTTGGATATACTGAGGAACTGAGACAAGTCAGGAAGATTATTTACAAAGCAGTGTTTTGTGGTAGAAGTGATGGTTCTACCATATTTGTAACAAGGAGTAGAATTTACTATATGGAGTTTACACAAGTCTAGATAATGATCTGGGATATCATCACTGAAAAACACTGAAAACTGAAAAAACAGAGGTATTTTATCTGTTTAGTTGCACGTCCTGTGACGATCAACAGAGAACCATGAACATGTAAATGTGTCAATAAATTATTGAAATATTAAATGTAGTTCAGGTGAATATTTAGCATATAACTGAGAGTGGAGTTGTTTGCTGTCCTGCAGAATAAGGATCTGCGCGGCCGCGTGTCACAGCTGGAGGGATCTCAGCGCGTCGGTCAGGACGCCGTCGTCTCCAAACTGCAGCTGCACCTGCAGGAGCTGGAGGAGAGGCTGCTGGGAGAGGAGAAGTGAGCACACACACACACACACACACACACACACACACACACACACTCTCCTGATTCACAGCGTCTCCTCTGCTCTGACGCTCTGTTCTCTGTCTGCGCTCAGAGAGAAGAGCGAGCTGCAGCAGGTGAACCGCAGGCTGGAGCGCCACATGAAGGAGCTGACGCTGCATCTGGAGGAGGAGAAGCTCTCGCTGCAGGACCAGAGAGACCAGGTGAGCTCCACCCGTCTGTCCTGTGCTGCAGAGTCAGTGCTCCCGCTCCTTTCTCCTCCCAGACACCGCAAATAATCAGGTCCTTCAGTATTTCAGTCTGGTTTTCCACATTCGTACAGTTTTGTCCGGTCACTTGAACCCGTTTCTCAACACTCGGGTCAGTTTTTCAAAACTCCTCGCACAGTGAAGCACAGCAGCATCTGTGCGGATAAACTGGATCAAACATCTTTCAAACCACATGAACTCTTCACATTCAGACACAGAACCCACCCAAACTCCTCAAATGAACCTACAGGCCAGTTTACACGCTCCTCACAAAACTGACTAACTTAAGTTCAAAAGTAACAAAACCGAACAAGAGACAAATGTGCTGCATTTCTACAGTAAAACCGTAATGAAATATAGAAATATAAAGAAAAGAAATGTGGCTGATCACAGTGTGTCTTTCTGCTTCATCACCAGCCGAGGAATGAACTCAGTCTGAACATGACAGAGACATTACTGTATCGTTTTATAAACAGAGAGTATGTTTGCTATGTGACAGTCTTTGCTAGTGTTATGAAGAATGATTGATTTGAGACAGCATGAAGTGTTTTAGGGGTGTGCGATTACATCGTAATTATATCTGATATTATTGAGTAAGTCACTCACTTTGTAAAAAAACAAACAAAAGCACGTCTTGAGAGTCCAAAAGCTTTGACTGTGTGATGAATCCTATTAGAATTCAGTTGAACCTATAATTCAAGTTATGAAAGCAAAAAATATCCTTGTTTTTTTTTAGTAAGATCTGATATTGTTTTGTAATATCACTGTACACGAGTGCTCTTATCCTGAATATTAGCACGCAAGCGCAATCAAGCGAGAGATTTATTTTATACAACACTTCTAAAAACAAGAAGTTCATAGCGAGTTACATTTTAGACTCAGTACTGTCTCTGTTTCAGTTTCGCCAGAGCACTGTAGTGTTTCGTTCCTGAGTGAATCTGGTTTTGAACCAATCATTGAAGTCAGTGTTTCCATGATCCATTCAAAAAGACAGTAATTTGCTTTGCTTCTAAATGAATAAGTCATTTTGAACAAATGGTTTGAATGAATGATTCAGTGAATCGCCTATTAAGACTTGGACTTGGCGCCACCTACTGGCGGTTTAGTGTTATATTTATTTATCTGTGACAGGCTTAAACCAACCAAGAAACCAGCACAAATCCCCCCAAATATTGTGGTATTTATTGTCATATATTGTAATATCGCACACCCCTAGTTTTAATGCATTTCTCATGTGAACTTTACTGCTGCGACAAACTCACAGTCAGGGTTAGAAGAAATATGTGACGAATTTAGAGAAAGTGACTGAAGTAACGGCTCCTAATGATTAAAAAAAATCTGTAAATTATGATACATTCACTAGAGATGCTAAATGACATATAAAGTAATCAAAGTTAAGGGAGTTTTTGCTGAAAACAAGGACAAACATCAGATCAGAAGAGCAGACTTGTGTTCCCGTTGAGAGAATTTTTTCTGACCCCATTATTTTTCTTGTATAAAGCATAAACCTATTTCATTTTGATGTATAGATAAATTTGTTTTTCAAAGTTTGCTAGTTTGCTTTTCAAGTAAAAGTATCTTTATGAATGTTTAGACATTTGTGCTGGAAAACAAGACAAAAGTACTGAGGAAGAACATCGGCGTTTGCGTTTCTGGCAACCACTTCTGGCTTTCAGCCAAATCTAGCAATATACTGACTTATGATTGATATGTGTGCATAAATAGAATTTAAGTATACTAAACCTTTCCGGAATATCATCATTTTACAGTATTTTTGTTATAAAAACCCATAAAGGAGAAATATAAAACACTATTGCAGAAAAATATAATGAACTATCTAAAACAGAAAGCATTCACACGAAACATGTAAAAACTATATTACAATCTGCAAAACAGCAGCATTCGACTATTCTAGTATCGCTGTGTGAGTGACGGACAGAACGATGTGTGTGTGTGTGTGTGTGTGTGTGTGTGTGTGTGTGTGTGTGTGCGCGCAGCTGTCTGTGCGTCTGAAGGCCCTGAAGCGTCAGCTGGACGAGGCCGAGGAGGAGATCGAGAGGCTGGAGAACAGCAGGAAGAAGCTGCAGAGAGACGTGGAGGAACAGCAGGAGATCAGTGACCAGCTCAACACCGAGATCTGCAGCCTGCGCAGCCACATCAGGTCTCTCACACACACACACACACACACACACACACACACACACACACACACACCACACACTCACACACACACACACAACACACACACACCACACACACACACACACACACACACACACACACACACACACTCTCTCACACACACACACACCACACACACACTCTCTCACACACACACACACACACACACACACACACACACACTATACACACACACACACACTCACACACTCTCACACACACACACACACTATACACACACACACACACTCTCACACACACACACACACACACCACTCACACACACACACACACTCTCACACACACACTCACACACACACACACTCCACTCACACACACACACACACACACACACACACTATACACACACTCTCACACACACACACACACACACACACACACACACACACACACACACACACACACACACACACACACACACACTGACCTTTGACCCTTCTGAACGTCTGCAGGCGCAACACGAGACCCAATAAAGCTCAGACTCCAGCTGATGAAGATGATGATGAAGAAGATGAGACTGACGTGACGCTAGACGTGAATTAATTGCTGAAGAGTTGGATCATGATTTTACAGCCCACCTGCGGCGAGGACAAAACCTGATGTCATAGTTCATAGAAGTTCACTGATAAAGAAAATCTATTTATGACGTTATTTTTGACAGCATTTTTACACAAGTGCCTAAAACTGTTCACAGCGCTGGAGCTCTGCAGCAGGGTTCTTGAAGCAGACACAGTTCTTCTGGATTCAGTCTCAGTTTGTTCTGGTTCTTCACGTCACTCCAGACACACTGATGATGATCAGATCAGATCTCACTGGATTATTACTATTAATGTCTAAATGAATGCCTGGAAATGTAAAGTGATATTTCCTCCTGACACACTCCAGCAGAAGATAGAAATAACTGACTTAAACCATGTTTAGCTGCTGAAGACACTAGTGTTCTGATCATTTGGGCCTCCAGTGTTTATATATAATACTGCACACACACACTCTCAGACACACACACACACACACACACACACACACACACCACACACACACACACACACACACACACACTCACCCACCATGATTACCATGGTATACATTTAAAAGTTTGGGGCTCATTAAGTGTGAATTTATTTAATCCTAAATACAGTAAAAATTGTGAAATATTACTGTAATTTAAACTAACTGTTTTCTGTGTGAATATGTGTTAAACTGTAATTTATTTCTGTGATGCGCAGCTGTATTTTCAGCATCATTACTGCAGTCTTCAGTGTCACATGATCTTCAGAAATCATAATAATATACTGATTTACTGCTCGAGAAACATTTCTGATTATTATCGATGTTGAACACAGTTGTGCTGCATAATATTTTTGTGGAAACTGTGATGCATTTTATTTTTCAGGATTCACAGATGAATAAAGTTCAAAAGAACAGCATTTATTTGAAATAGAAACCTTCTGTAACATTATAAATGTCTTTACTGCCACTTTTGATCAATTTAATGCATCCGTGATAAATAAAAGTTTTCATTTTTAAATCTTACCCAAAGCAGCAGTGTATATATGAAAGATCTGGTTGTATGGTATCTCAAAAAGCTTCCGAGAATGCTGTGAAATGCGTTCAGAAAGCATGGTAATAATACGATGGCACACTTTAGCTTCTCCTCACGGTTTCTTTTTCTGTTTTAACCCCGAAAATAAAAGAAGTGATGTCTGTGGGTGTGGTTAAATGTTCACTGTGAGAATGATCCTCAAAGTAGTGAATAAAACAAAGCGTATCGGAGTATAAAGGAAGACACTGTTTGGTTTTTTTTAATTCCAAATGTGGCTTTGATTCCGTGTGTCTCGCTGCTTCTTTGTGATCTGTGAGCTTTTCCAGCAGTCTGAGAAGCCGAGCCTGGGCTGATGTCTGACGAGGCGATCGATGGCGTGCGCTGGACGTCCCATCAGAGGCTTTAGTGCAGCGGAGCGTCCGGTGTGTGTCCAGTTCAGTCCCAGCGCACGCTCGCAGCATCATGAAGCATCACTGCGCCATCAAACACAGCGTCTTCAAAGAGTTCCTGGCCGAGTTCCTCGGGACCTTTGTGCTGGTGGTGAGTCTCTGCTTCTTACAATCCTCCAGATTCAGTTCAGACCGCAGCTGATCAAAGCTTGAAGATCTGAGAGCACATTCATAAAGTAATGTAGGTGCAAATATCTTCCTCAGTGTTTGTCTTGTTTTCCAGTACAAGTATCTGAACATCCTCAAGACACGTTCACTTAGTTTCAAGATTCAACTCTTGTTTTCTGAGAAATTGAACGAAATGAAGTGAGTTTATGATTGAAACAAGAACAGTATCTGACGATGGGAACGAAAGCAGGTTGATTTTTCTGAGTCCACTGGCAGATCTTCATTCTTGCATGAAATAGAAATCGGTTGTAAGTTGTGTTTTCAAAATCTGAAGTGTTTCTAATACAGCTCATTAAGAAAACATATTGACAACATAATGAGTTCTGTTTACTCCTTCATCAGAAACCCTGCTTTATTCTGCACAGACTCTGAGTTCATGTTGTAAATGTATGTAATGATTCATTCTCTGTTACTGTGCTGATGATCAGTGATTGCTCATGTCTCTCTGTGTGTGTGTGTGTGTGTGTGTGTGTGTGTGTGTGTGTGTGTGTGTCAGCTGTTCGGCTGCGGCTCGGTCGCTCAGACGGTGTTGAGCAGAAACACTCTCGGTGAACCGCTGACCGTCCACATCGGCTTCAGCACTGGACTCATGATGGGCGTCTATGTGTCCGGCGGCGTGTCGGGTAAACACACACACACACACACACACACACATTATATAAGCATCTCACACACACACACGTGAGCCGGAGCCACACGCGTCTGATCACTGCTCTTCCCAGAACCGATCGATAAACCCAGTCCACAGCGGTTCTGCTGGTTTCTGGATGAGGTCTTCTTCTCTCAGATGATCTGAGATGTTTCCTCAGCTGTCAGTCTCTGAATGACATTAGTTTGATCAAGCGCTGCTCCCGCCCGCTTCTGAGGTCATACAGAGCCTGGAGCGTCAGGACAGATACATTGATCTGTGTGTGTGTGTGTGTGTGTGTGTGTGTGTGTGTGGTGTGTGTGTGTGTGTGTGTGAGTGAGAGAGATTGTGTGAGTGTGTGTGTGTGTGTGTGTGTGTGTGTGTGTGTGTGAGTGTGTATGAGTGCGTGTGTGTGAGTGTGTATGAGTGTGTGTGTGTGTGTGAGTGAGAGAGATTGTGTGAGTGTGTGTGTGTGTGTGTGTGAGTGAGTGAGAGAGATTGTGAGTGTGTGTGTGTGTGAGTATGTGTGTGTGTGTGTGTGTGTGAGTATGTGTGAGTGTGTGTGTGTGTGTGTGTGTGTGTGAGTGAGAGAGATTGTGTGTGTGTGTGTGTGTGAGTGAGAGAGATTGTGTGTGTGTGTGTGTGTGTGGTGTGTGTGTGTGTGAGTGAGAGAGATTGTGTGTGTGTGTGTGTGTGTGAGTGAGTGAGTGAGAGAGATTGTGTGTGTGTGTGTGTGTGTGTGTGTGTGTGTGTGTGTGAGTGAGAGAGATTGTGTGTGTGTGTGTGTGTGTGAGTGAGTGAGTGAGAGAGATTGTGTGTGAGTGCCTGTGTGAGTGTGTATGAGTCTGTGTGTGTGTGTGTGTGTGTGTGTGAGTGAGAGAGATTGTGTGTGAGTGTGTATGAGTCTGTGTGTATGAGTGTGTGTGTGTGAGTATGAGTGTGTGTCTATGGGTGTTGCTGATTTTTATTCAAACGTGTTCTATATTCACACATATTATAGAAAACAATTTTTTTTTTCAAATGTGACGTGAATGGATTTTCTACATTCAAACATTATAAATGCTTTAAAAATTTTAAAATATATTTAAAAAAATGGCTAAATCAATATTGGTAGAAAATATATTTATTATTATATATTTTTCAGCAAATATATATTTTTGGCCATTTTTGTATATTTTTAAATATATGTAAAATTGTATTTGAAAATAAATGTATTTTTAAATCCAAGAAAATATATTCACATCAGGGTTATTATGGTTCACTAAAACTTGGAATCAAAAATATGCAAATCTAATTCAAACTATAATGGTATCTCAGTGATACTAAAATAACTCTGAATTGTCAAATGTCACATTTGAAGAAAAACTTTGTCTATAACGTGTGACCATATAACACAAGAGGCTGGAAATGTGTTTTCTTGCCACTGAAATACAATTTGAAATATATTGTGGTATATGAAGGATGAAACTAAATATATTTTCAATTTTAAAACTGTATTTCGTTGAGCCTCACTGTTTACAGTGTATTTAGCACATACTTCTGGTCTGTAAGTATCTGTCTGTTGGCCGTGCGGGTGTGATGTTGGGCGTTTCCTCAGGCGGTCACCTGAACCCCGCTGTGTCTCTGGCGATGGTCATCCTGGGGAAGCTGAAGATCTGGAAGTTTCCCATCTATGTCACGGCGCAGATGTTGGGTGCGTTTGTGGGAGCGGCTGCAGTCTTTGGATTGTATTACGGTGAGTTTGAGGAATCCAGCAGTCTCCCATGATTGATGCGTGTGATTGTGTGTGTGTGTGTGTGTTCAGATGCCTTCATGCATGTGTTTGACGCGTGTGTTTAATGCATGTGATTTAATGCGTGTGTGTGTGTTCAGATGCCTTCATGGACTTCACCAGCGGGATCCTGTCGGTCACAGGAATTAACGCCACAGGACACATCTTCGCGTCGTACCCCGGCAGACACCTGACAGTCCTGGGTGGATTTGTGGATCAGGTCAGTCTGTCTGTACATAACTGAACTGAAAACACACATTCAGTCCGTGTTTCACAGCCGCAGACTAATGCACATTGATCGGCTGAACGTTTCTAGCCAGAAACACACCAGTTCAGTGTGAACCCGTGAACTAATTCAGCTCTTCCTGTCCCAAATAAACATGGCATGCTTCCAATTACTCAACAAACCATGTGGGCCTAAAGTTAAAATTCATGGATTTCAATTGCATATAAAATTTGAATTACACATTGTTTAACACAAACAAACTGATATCTTAATGTTAAACACACACAAACAAATAAACAATAGTTAAATATATTTATTAATAGTATACAAAAAATGGCCAAAAATACACATTTGCTAAAATATGTTTCAAAATATTTACATAAATATATTTTCTGCATATACTTTTTGACCTTTTTTTTTCTTCTTTTTTTTTTGAAAATATAAATATATATATTTTAAAAGCATTAAAAGTATATTTTGGCCCATATATCTCAATCCAAGAAAATACATGTGAAGAAAAACAATGATTTGTAGTCTATAGCACGTGTGAACATAAACAAAACAAGATTTCTGTAATGTACTAACAAACTGAGTGTGCTTTAAATACACAATAACCAGCTTTATTTATCTATCATCAATAATCTCTTACATTCATTGAATATTGCTTTTTCCACAGCCAGCCATATTTAACATGTTTATACTTTTTAACTGAATAAATGTAATTTTTTCCACAATTAACAGATTTATGCTGACCACTGTGAATAAATGGTTTGGTATACCGTGATGTTTTGAGCGCACTGATGGATGACTGTCAGGTTGTTGGGCTGGGGTCAGGTTAGTTCAGTGACCGCTGATCATCTGTCCGTCAGGTGGTGGGGACAGGCATGCTGGTCCTGTGTATTCTGGCGGTTGTGGACGGCAGGAACATCGGTGCTCCTCGAGGCGTGGAGCCGCTGGCCGTGGGTCTGATCCTGCTGGGCATCAGCGTCTCTATGGGACTGAACTGCGGTTACCCTCTGAACCCCGCCAGAGACCTGGGCCCTCGCCTCTTCACCGCCGCCGCCGGATGGGGCATGGAGGTCTTCAGGTACGGCACAATCAGGTCTCAGCTGCCAGTGTGTTCAGAGAGAGAGCAGTGCATTCATAGCAAATAGCTTTCATTTCCATATTTTAAATATAGTGGAAACATTACACATTCGATTCTAAAATCACACTGTTAAGAGATTTGATCAAGTCTGTTATTCCTTTTAGGAGGCAAAGAAAACCTGTTCAAAATAAATAGCAGCATCAACATTTTTCCCTTTATTTGCCATTTCAAAGCATTTGAGATCATTTCAGACGAGCATCCTATAATTCCCTGCACTTCTTTACATGTTTCCCTTCTCCAATCAACGTTTAATCAAATTATGTAGCTTTTTTGTTTGGAACGGCCCATTTTACTTCAAAATTTAGAAGTAAATATATTTAAGAATGTGTGAAACATTGCTTCCGTCCCTCTTTAGTAAAGGACACCTGTTTTCTATCTTCAGTCTCGTACTGAACTGCACACTGCTGTTATTCTGAACACAGCTCTGTCAGTTACTCAGAACAAGCAGCACATGTCAGTTTCTATTACGCTGCTTCTACAAGTCAAGTATTTGCTGTGCAGAAGTGTCAGTGCTGCTAATAACAGCGGTTCATCGGTCCTGATGCTGGGACGGCTGTGAGTGTGAGCACAGCAGTAAATGCTGATCGTGTTTGATATTATGCTCCAACAATCATCATGTTTTACCGTAGCATAAGTTCAAAAGCAGGCAGGCTTTATGTGTTCAGTGAGATGATTTTACCATCTACTGAAATACACTGCATTACATTCTGTCTGGATGAGCGACTCGCTCCGCTTGAGTTCAGTGTTCAGCTGTTCCTGTTGACAGTTTCATCACAACATCAGTTTAGTTTGAGTTAATGAGCTCTGACAGCCTAATCAACGTGCTGCGACACACACACACACACACACACACACACACACACACACACACACACACACACACACACACACACTCTCTCTCTATCGATCAGGTCATTACGTAATATCACATGCACTCAAGAGCTTTAAATGTGACACACGTGCAGCTTCACATCATGCTTGTTTGACTGTAATAGTGAACTCGTCTCGTAGACTGATCAGTTTAATACGATCCATTTCTGAACCCTAAACAAACCCTCACAGAAACAGAATGAATATCATAATCATAAAACAACACACGATGTCAAAAGTACAATTAAAAAAAAATCCAGACTGCTGTGTGATCATCAGCGGTTTTTCACCAGTTAAGATGTAATATGAGATAATGACTCTCAACGTCAGCGGACTGCATAACGTGCTTAAAAGAAGCAAGGCCATAGCAAACATTAACAGAGAGAAAACAAACATCATATCTTGACAAGAGACACATTTGCTGAATTCAGAGCGTGAAAAAAAAAAATAAAAAAATGTTTTTAAAAACTGTTACTTTTCATCACATGGGTCCGGTAGAACACGAGGAGTGGCTATTTTGATACAGAGTTTATATCTGAAATCAAGGACGAGGGAGGAAGGTTTATATTGATGAGGAAGTTCAAGCTAGAGCATCAGATGAGAATATTACGTTGGATTGGTTCTGATTCTCAGTTCTATCGTGTTCAAAGGTTTCAAAGTTGGGCACAAAAAGGAATAACAGCTTACTGCTCTGTTATATCAACGGGGAAATTCAGGATTTTCAGAAGTGAATGATCAAATTTGATCTGGAGAAACACGATATTTATAGGTTTTTACGAGTTAGACACTATTATGATACAAAAATCAGAAGAGTAACAAATGATTATTCCCGTTTGATTGTTTATTAAAGTGTATAATACAAATACTGGTGAAAAACAATTAATATCTGGTTTATATACCTGCACTGACGATATTAAAGGCCATTCCTGCTGGAGGCAGTGTGGCACGGCTGATCACATGTGTTCTGGTCCAGTCTTAAATCTGTTTTGGTCAGAAATACATTCTAGCATAGAGAGAATCTTGGACATTGAGATAGAAAAAACAGCTTATATTTTATTTCTTGGCAATATACCAGATTCAGTAAATACTAGGAATAAATATTTACTCCGGATTGTACGAGCAGCAGCAAAGAAAGCGATCACTCGTCTATGGCTCCAGCAGCCCCCCCCCAACAAGAACTCAGAGGGAACAAATACTTACAGAAATACAGGTTAAGATTCAAGAAGAGACTTTTAAGAAACACTGGGGAGAATGGATCTGCGTATCAAACAGAGAGAAGACAGATAAATGCCAAACTGGAATATGTTCAGCAAAGTAAATGTATGTACGGAACAGAAATGAGTAGTGTGTTTATGAATGTATGACCACAGATATTATGTGTATATGCTTACAAATATTTGCTTGTATCATAACCAGTTGACCAGACCAAAATTTCTTTTACTTTTTATATTATACTTTATGGAAAAATATTTATGTATGTACCCATGAAGGAGTGTTGTTTATTTGTGTTTGTGTTGAAGTTCATAAAAATAAAGTAAAAAAAAAAAAAAGTTCATAATGAGCTGAGCAGTGTGTTTGACGTGCCGTACTGTTATTAAACATACACAAACCTCCTCCGACTGCTGCGACGTTTAACCTGTTCCGGATCCCGCCTCTGGCACCCCTCCGTTTCATTTTCTTCTTTCCATGCGTTGTTTGTGTGCAACACATGATTTCAGAAGGAGCATACAGCAACTTTGGTGGAGTTTTAACATTATATCAGAGTCTCAGCAGATCTTCGCAGCTGTGGAACATCGCCTCGTCAATCCGTTGTTTCTTAAACTTCCCAAATCCACCACATCGCCCAACGCACAAGCACAATCGATGACGGTGTATATAAGCTTAAGTATATTTCTCTTAAAACATAGACTTTAAAACAAGCATGCGCCCCGTCTTGAGGATTGATAAGATCTACTGTAGTTTTTCCCTATTGCTTGTAATTAGCTTATTATTATTATTCAATCAGCTACTGTTTCCTTGTCTTCAGTGAGCTTGAGTTTTTTAATTTTTTTTAATTTAGTCTAGTATTAGTTTTTTGTGACATTGACACTGGAGGCAAGAATTATGAAATTTCTATGGTATCAAAAATGTTGATATCATAAAGACCTTATTTAAAGCAAAAATAACTATATCATTGATAGGCTATATATTGTTGCTGTGAAAAAATATTTAGTCTTATTGTGTGATTTTTGGTCATGTCGCCCACCCCTAGTGAGATACACTGTGTGAATGCTTGGCTAAAGAGATGTGTCTTTAATCTAGATTTAAACAGAGACTGTGTCTGAACCCCAAACGTTATCAGGAAGACTGTTCCAGAGTTTGGGAGCCAAAGATGTGCCTCCTTTAGTGGACTTTGCTATCCTAGGAACTACCAAAAGGCAAGAGTTTTGTGACCTTGGGGATCGTGATGGATTGTAGCGTGATAGAAGACTAGTTAGGTACGCAGGAGCTGAACCATTAAGGGCCTTAAAACTAAGTAGGAATGCACATATCCTCACAGAAACTGATGTAAGATGTTACAGCCTCTGTGAGCTCGTCCAGATCGGTGGCAGCAGCTTCAAAAACACTCCAATCATTGAGGTCAAAACAAGCTTTTAAATCTTGCCGTTTCATTAGTCCATCTTTTAACAGTTCTTAATACAGGTTTAGCTGATTTCAGTTTCTGCCTGCAGGTGGGTATAAGATGAACCAAACAGTGATCAGAGTCCTAAAGCTGCTCGTGGGACGGAGTGAAATGCCTCCTTTATTGCTGTGTAACAGTGATCCAGTATATTACTGTCTCTGGTGGGACATGTAACATGCTGTCTGTATTTTGGCAGTTCACAGGAGAGATTTGCTTTATTAAAGTCCCAGAGAATGATTAAAACAGAGTCTGGGTGTTGTTGTTCTGTGATCTGATCAGCGAGTTTCTGTAAAGCTGAGCTCATGTGCGCTTGCGGAGGAATGTAAACACTTGTGAGAATGAACGAGCCAAACTCCCGCGGCGAGTAGAGCGGCTTACAGTTAATGAAGAGAGCTTCTAGGTCTGAACAGCACATCTTTCAGGTTTTGTGGTGTTCTGCCGAATGTTCAGCAGTTCATCCCTGTCTAAAACAAAAACTAACAAAAACAGTACAAACACTGGAGAGCTAAGCACTGTGGCTGCCATGTGCGGTGCCATCTTTGAAAATGTTTTGAAATTGAAAAAAATCATCTAAGACAAGTAGCTGTCTAATATAACACCCAAGGTTTTGACTGCAGAGGAAGTAACAATACATCTTTGTAGATACACATTGTAATTTAAGAGATTCTGTGTACTGTTTTTTTTTTTTTTTTGGTCCAATATGTAATAGCTCTGTCTTATCCAAATTTACCTTATATATAGTTATCTAAGCAAACTAATTATCTAAGACCAGATGAAATGTCTAAATTAAGTATATAGTTAAGTATCATCAGCACAACAATGGAAACTAATCCAATCTTTTCTAATAATATTACCAAGGGCCAGCACGTATATTGAAAACAGCAACAGGCCTAAGACAGATCCTTGCAGCACTCCATACTTTACTGGCATTAATTGAGGTGATTCCCCGTTTAAATAAACAAAGTGGTAACGATTAGACAGGTAGAATCTAAACCATCTTAAAGCCTATTATGATAATTTGGTGATACATTATGACTTGGTGATATATTGTCATGATATATTATGATGAATTAGTGATATATTATGAAGACTTGGTGAGATATTGTGATGATTCAATGTTATATTATTATGATTATTCTGTGATGTGAAGATTTGGTGATATACTATGATGGTTCAGTGATATATTATGATAATTTGCTTATGTGTGTGTGTGTGTGTGTGTGTGTGTGCAGCACTGCAGATTACTGGTGGTGGATCCCTGTTGCCGGGCCGTTGGTAGGGGGCGTCGCCGGTGCTGTGATCTACTTCCTGTTGATCGAGCTTCATCACACCAACCACATCGACAAACCTCACGAAGAACCCGAGGAAGAGGAGGATGAGGACGAAGACGAGGACAGCAGCCTGAAGGACAAATACGAGATGATCAACATGAGCTAGAAACCCGAGATCAGTAGAGTTCCTGTCGTGAAGTAAAGCCGGTAAACTCATTTCCACACGCTGTTTACATGAGTAAACTCATCAGTGACACCAGCAGACCTCCATCCACCTTCACAGCTCAGATAATGAACGGGTTTCACTGACTGATCATGTAAGGGCTTTAACTAAATACAACCTTCACATCTGTAAACCCATCTTTCCCATAATCCCCCACTGCACATAACATTTGATTGTATTTTGCTGATGGTCAATATGATATTATACTGAACCCAGAACAATCGATTCAATGGCTTTTATACCTTTAAAGTGATGGAAACGGAACTCTGTTCAGATTAAAGCAAGAATCACGGATCAAAAGCACTCTGACTCACTGATGATGAAACGACCTGACAAACACGCTTGTCTGAGCACGACCATCATGTCACGAGCGTTAATGTAATGGTTCACGGCAAAGATTAGCGTTTGTCTGCGAAAGATTTCCCACTAGATCACCACTGTTGAGTTTTCATGTTAAATTCAAGTTTTATTTCACCTTGTTGTCATTCATATATTGTCTGTGATATTTATGGTTGTGTTTTAGATCAGCCTTCTTTTATTGACTTGTTTTTGAAAGTCTTTCGTAAAAAGTAGATCTTTTGTAATGATGAAATCCTGCGACTTCAACTGTATATTTGTGTTTTTTGCTGAAATAAACTGAACTTTTGCTGAACGTTTGCGGCAGATTTGTCTTGCTTACAAACACATCAGTCGTTTGCTTGTGTAGGTTCTGTTCATGTCTGGACAAATCTGCTGCGGTCTACTGAGGGTGAAGACAGATGAAGACACTCGTCTCCATAAACACTGAAGAAAATGTCATGTTGTTGTTATTACAGGTCATTATCGTTTCGGCTTTTTAACTATTGTTTAGCTTATGGCCAATGATTTTGTTAGTTTTAGTTTTCCAGTTAATTTTTGATTTTAGTCTTTTTGTTTCTATATCACTTAACACATGCATTATAGACATGACACGACTAGTCCAGATTACACAGGTCTACATGGTGTACAGCTAGTTTGGTAAAAACAACAACCAAGAAGGACTTGTTGACAAATGTGCTTTATTTAACTGCTCTATGAAAGGCCCCGCCTCTGACATGGTGATGACCAATCACAGTGTGGAATTTTATCATGGCACCCCAGATGACCAATAACATTTTAAGGGCGGTTCATGTCTCTTTATGCTGCACATCGGAGCATGCCACAGATGAATATATATTTGTGTCCCTGCAGCAGTCATAAGCAGCACAGCTATATCTGTAGCAATAGCCAAAAATACATTGTATGGATCAAAATTATTCATTTTACCTTTATGCCAAAAATCATTAGGATATTAAGTGAAGATCATGTTCCATGAAGATATTTTGTAAATGTCCTACCGTAAATATATCCAAACTTCATTTGAACAACATTTTTAATATTTCTCAATATTTAGATTTTTTGCTCCCTCAGATTCCAGATTTTCAAATAGTTGTATCTCAGACAAATATTGTCCGATCCTAACAAACCATACATCATCTGAGAGCTGAATAAATCATCTTTCCAATTTTGAAAATGGACTGTTCCGACTGGTTTTGTGGTCCAGGGTCAGATATATACATACAGCATTTTCAAGGTTTGAAGCAGTGTATGACAGTTATGGTTAGTGTTACTTTTAGTAAAAATATATTTTCTAACATGCTTCATTTTCAAGGAGTTGAATTTCTTGTTCGGTTTCAGATGGCTTTAATAAGTGTGATGCAGATTAAATGTTGCTTTCACTTTCAGTTTACTGGAAGTCTCTGTTTGAAACAAGCGCTGGCATGATCTCAGGCAACAGATATGATCTATTTCCAAAACCAATGAATCAGACGCTCATTCAGACCCTGATCAGAGTGAAGCGAGCTCTTGAGAGTAACACCTGAGACGTTATTCTTCTGGAGATCTCATGCAGGAGAAGCATTTGCTGATCTAATGAAGATCAATCAAAGCTTCAGAACGTTTTCAGAGGCTGGTTTTCTCTCTCCAATTAGCCCACTGTACTTTCCCTCTTCAAACGGTGCCAGAGCCAGCAGCCAATCAGAGCAGAGAGTCTCTCAGGCTCCGCCCCTCTGTTCAGGCAGACTCTCGTCCTCGAGGAGCAGAAGAGCAGATCCACAGCAGAAACTCCTGAACCCTCCAGAAGATCATGAGAGTCCTGAGCGCTTTACTCCTCGTGAGTGCTGTCTCAGCGTCTGTGAGAGGACACACTAACTTCACAGGTAAGAGCACGCTTCCTGATCCACCAGCCGTCTCAAGCATGCGCTGGAGCTCTTATTTTAGACTCACACAGCAGACTTCACTGTCTAATTGCATGTTCTCTGAGAAGCTCTTTGAACGTTCGCCACGGAAAGTCCTGAAAGCCGCAGGACGGCGTGATGGGACGGGGCTTTGTGCTCGGAAATTACACATCTGGGTTTAATTTTAGCAGAGCCTCCTCCAGTAAAGACGGTGCTGAAGTCCAGCTTCCATCTGTATCACGAGGGCAGAGTGTTTGAGGAGACCTGCGCCGTGGTCCCGTTCCGGTCCGAAACCCTCCACAGATGCGCCTACAACCGCAGCGACCCGCTGGTGCTGATCATACACGGCTGGACGGTGAGAGAAGCAGCACAGGACGGCTCTTAACAAGTCTCAATTCACTCCACTAATTACATTAAAAAACTAATTTACACTGTAAACAGCATTTACAAGAACAAGAAACAAGAACAATCCTCAGAAGAGCAATCGGCCCCTAGGGCTTGGGCCCTAAAAATCAGAAAACTTGTGTTCTGAGTCCATTGGCAGATATTTGTTGTCATTTTAATCAGAAACACACTTAAGAAAGCATTAAACAGATAAAGCAAGGCTTTATATCTCATGTCATTTTGCATCTCCAGTAAATGTATCTAGATTTCAGGATCTTTAGACGTTTGCCCTGGAAAACACGACAGAAACACAGAGGAAGAGCACTTTACTGCAGTGTGATCAACAGCAGAAGATGTTCCAGTGTTCCAGCGCTGGGGGAAGAGAAATTAAAGACAAGATGTTTTCGTGAATTGCTTTAAAAACTAAAGGAAATTAGTTAGAAGTTGAGTTCTTAAACTCTGAGGTGGTGCTAATACAACTCATTAAGTTGACTCATATTTATGTATTGTGTTCCATTCAATTTTCCATCTTTACTTGTTCTTCAAAATGTCTTCAATAATAATAAATGTACCTTCATGAAGCCTGCAGAAGATCAGAGCTCAGAGAGACCAGGCTCCTCCTATAGAAACCAATCCGTTTAATGCTCACAGAGCTGTTTCTCAGGCAAAACGGGGTCATATCTGTGTTTTCTGCCTGTTAGACGCTACGTATCGCTGCTTTACGACTCAGCACACATGTGGAGCAGACAGGAAGTTCCTCCAGACAGAGGAAAGGGCAAAGACTTTGAGCGATGGCTTTGTTTGGCTATGTTTGTGTGAATGACGTCAGCTCTTCCTCCGGCTCGCAGATGAATGGACTCATGGAGCCCTGGCTCTTCGATCTGGCCTCTGCGCTGAAGGTCCGGCTCGAGCGGGTCAATGTTCTCATCAGTGATTGGAGGAAGCTGGCGCTTCAGCCGTATCCAATCGCAGCCAAGAACAGCAGACAGGTGGGGCGGGACGTGGCGGCGCTGCTCAAATGGCTGGAGGTAATGAAGGACTTCAAACCCAACACAAACCTTACTTCTGGGGTTTTCTGAAGCGGGAGTCATTATAGTTATAAACCTGAACAGTGGTGAACGGAAGCGACAGCAAATGTATTATTTGTGTTGCAATTTGCTCTAATAGCAAAAGTAAAGAAATCCAACACAGCAGTTCTATGACTTTTCAACAGAGGATAAAATATGGAGAGATTAATTAACCCAGCTAGCAAAAATATGCTTTGAGAACATTTCGCTTGCTTTCCTAATCACTTCTTGAAAATAGACAAGAGAATTACATTTCTGACTCAAACTGCTGTAAGCCTTTAATGTTTGGAGCACAGATTCGTTTCAGTTTGGTTTCTTAATAAAGATGACACTTTGCAGACTGAAGTGGAAAAAGCTTAAAAAAAACAAAAACAAAAAAAATAACGTACATTATTATGAAAAATGCACAAACTAATAACTAATTTTATATTAGAAATATGTATTTTTCAAAACATGTATGAAAATCAAAGGCTTAACTCTAAAAAAGTTGTGTTCCAAATTTGAGGTTGGCATCTCAAAACGTGAGATTTCAGTCAGATTTAGTTTGGGTGCAGCACTGAGCGTTTACACTACCGTTTCTGACCGCAAACATTTTTCAGGAACATTTCATCTTTTTGAATCGTGTCAATGTTCTCTTTTTTTACATAGCAAGTGCCAAAACCTTTACCAGGGTTTGTACCATTCCGATGAAGTAAATAAAATTAAAAAACAATAATAATAATAATAATAAAAAAACTATAAAAATTCTTCAGTCAAAAATGTCCGAACAGGGTTAAATCAAATGTTTTCTTGGTTATGCGAATGTCAAGCGAACATTCCATTGTATCACTTTGCAAACATTATTGGAACTGTTGCTTCTTGTTTCAGAGAACATTCAAAAGTAACGTTTAAGAAACTTTAGATGAACATCCAACTAAAAGGCTTCAGAATGAAAATGCTCCATGAACAATGTATAAATAACAGTTTGAGAACATTATTAAAGACCAGAAAACTTTGAACAAACTGTTGTTACACCGAGTCCTGTCGAGACGCGCGATAAAAACGATCTTTTCCGGTGTATCGGTCACTCAGTTGTACTTTTACTAATGTTAAAAGGATTTAATATTAATGAATTAGATACAAATATCACAGCCTGCACTCGTTTATAAGAGTGAACCGCTTGAGTCCTGATGGCACTTCCTCTCTCGACAGGAAGTGGCGCAGCTCTCCATGGATGACGTCCATCTGATTGGCTACAGTCTGGGAGCGCATGTGGCCGGATTCGCTGGAAGTCATTTCAGAGGACTGAGGAAAGTGGGCCGCATTACTGGTACGACGAAGCCAACTACTGTTTTAGTGTTCATGCATAAAAAGCCATTTTTTTGTTGTCCACTGATTTTAAATATAACACTTTGTGAAATGATTTATGTGAACATTTCCAGCAAATTGTAACAGTACCGTGACAATACTGATAACCGTGATCAGACATGTGATGGTAAGAACGTGACTCAGACGTGTAGAGAGATGCCCGCGTTCTCCACCGGCGGTGTGTCTGTGTGTTTGCTGCAGGTCTGGACCCGGCCGGGCCGCACTTCGAGGGTCTGCCGGCGTTTGACCGACTGTCTCCAGACGACGCTCAGTTCGTGGACGCCGTCCACACCTTCACCGGCTCCAGCATCGTGCCAGGAGTGGGAATAAAGCAGAGCGTCGCTCACGTCGACTTCTACCCCAACGGAGGCTCCTTCCAGCCCGGCTGCAAGATGCTGGACATTTACAGCAACGTCTTCCAGTACGGCCTGCAAGGTACCGCTGGACACGACTGAGAGGATTCGTCTGCATTTATTTACACAAGAGGCCATTCAAACTGGACGTGTTCTTGTCTGTGTTTTGTGTAATTAATCAAATACACATCTTTTTTTAAAGTTTTTATAAGATGAATCACATTCAGAAGCAGCTCCCAGTGCACAGCAGACTTATAAACTGAATATTAACCATTGTTCTGTATGATATAATATTTAGCTCATATATTAACTAAAACTAAAAACATAAAATATATTTCAGTTTTTTTTATATTTTATTTCAAATAACAAAAATGTTTTTATTTAAGCTAGTTTCAAAAGCAACATGAACATGAGAATCTTCACCGAGTTTAACTTGATGACTAAAGTAAATAAGTAAAATAAAATAAAACTGCATAAAAACTATGCTTACATTAAAAAGTAATAAAAATGACAAAAAACAACAAAATTACTAAACTGTAACTGAAATTAACATAAATATATCATATGTAAAATAATGTATTATATAAAAAATATAATATAAAAACATCATCTTCCTCGTTTTCTAGTACAAATATTTAAATGTTCTTGAATCAAGATTAGCAAAATGACTTATGATATTAAGCAATGTTTTATGAAAAATGTGTCAAAATGTTTGCTTGTTAAATCTGCCAGTGGGGTAAGAACAATCATTTAAATTCAAAGCGAAACAATATTATTTTTCTTGCCCCACTAGCATATTTTTTTTTCAATTTAAACAAAAACATGCTTAATTTTGATAGATTTTGCAGAAAACAAAACTTAATATGTTAAGTCATTTTGGTAATCAAGTCAGTGTATTTTGAATACAAATAATGTTTAATAAGCGGTTCTGCGGCACAGGAGATGATGCATTATGGGGGCCGGCGAGGCTGTCTGTGCTTGAACTGTTTGCACACACTCTTACAAAAACACTGCACTTGTGTGGAACAGCAAACTCAACTGAAATGTGTTTGTCTAGTGCATATTTACATCCACCCAGCGATTAAAAACAGAGCGCGAGCAGAGCCTCACCTGCTGAACACAGTCATTTCCACACACTCTGTTTTCTAGGAGTTCCCAAGACCATTAAATGCGCCCACGAGCGCGCCGTCAAGCTCTTCACCGACTCCCTCATCAACGCCAGCCAGCCCATAATAGGCTTCCGTTGCCGTGACGACAGCGCCTTCAGCAGGGGCCTGTGTCTGGACTGCAAGCAGCGGCGCTGTAACACACTGGGCTTCGCTGTGAGGCGCGAGAGATCAGGGAGGAGCGCTAAAGGCCTGTTCCTCAGGACCGCACCGCAGCCGCCCTACAGAGGTGTGTGAGTGTGTGTGTGTGTGTGTGTGTGTGTGAGTGTGTGTGAGTGTGTGTACAGAGGTGTGTCCTTGTTTATGCCCCCACAAGGATAGTAAAACCAGTAAATGTTGACCTTATGGGGACATTTTTTAGGTCTCCATGAGGAAACAAGCTTAAAAATCATACAGAGTGAGTTTTTTTTGAGAAAGTAAAAATGCCTGTAGTCTCCTGTAAGGGGTAGGTTTAGGTGTAGGGTAGGTGTAGGACAATAGCACATACAGTAAGTACAGTATAAACACCATTACGCCTATGGAGAGTCCCCAACAAGGATAGCAAACCAGACCTGTGTGTGTGTGTGTGTGAATGAGTCCAGACAGAAGCTGACCTCTGTTTCACACTCACTCTCTCACTCACTCACTCACTCACTCACTCACTCACTCTCACACACTCACTCACTCACTCACTCACTCACTCTCACTCACTCACTCACTCACTCACTCACTCACTCACTCACTCTCACACACTCACTCACTCACTCACACACTCACTCACTCACTCACTCACTCACTCTCACTCACTCACTCACTCACACACTCACTCACTCACTCACTCACTCACTCACTCACTCTCACACACTCACTCACTCACTCACTCACTCTCACTCACTCACTCACTCTCACTCACTCACTCACTCACTCACTCTCACACACTCACTCACTCACTCACTCTCACTCACTCACTCACTCACTCACTCACTCACTCACTCACTCACTCACTCACTCACTCACTCACTCACTCACTCCTCACTCTCACACACTCACTCACTCACTCACTCACTCTCACTCACTCACTCACTCACTCACTCACTCACTCACTCACTCTCACACACTCACTCACTCACTCACACTCACTCACTCACTCACTCACTCTCACTCACTCACTCACTCACACACTCACTCACTCACTCACTCACTCTCACACACTCACTCACTCACTCACTCACTCTCACTCACTCACTCACTCACTCACTCTCACTCACTCTCTCACTCACTCACACTCACTCTCTCACTCACTCACTCACTCACTCACTCTCACACACTCACTCACTCACTCACTCTCACTCACTCACTCACTCACTCACTCACTCTCACACACTCACTCACTCACTCACACACTCACTCACTCACTCACTCACTCACTCTCACTCACTCACTCACACACTCACTCACTCACTCACTCACTCACTCACTCACTCACTCACTCACTCACTCTCACTCACTCACACTCACTCACTCACTCACTCACTCTCACACACTCACTCACTCACTCACACACTCACTCACTCACTCACTCACTCACTCACTCACTCACTCACTCTCTCTCTCTCTCTCTCTCTCTCTCTCTCTCAGTGTTTCACTATCAGATCAGAGTGCTGCTGAAGAACCTGCTCGAGCCGCTCGAGGCGTCGCTGTACGTCACACTCAACGGCACCGGAGGAGAGAGCCCAGAGCTACCCATAATCCTGTGAGTCACATGAGATACGAGAGCTAACGACCAGATATATATGACATACTGTATATATGGCTCATTCTACACAATCAATAATGTTTACAATATTAGTAAGCTTAATATATATAAAATCGTCATTTAAAAGTCTGAAAAATCTGCGTGTAACTTTAAGGAACGTCACTGCCGAACACCTTTCTCTACAGTTAAGGATTTTTTTTTACCACTGTTCAGAACTGTGCTAGCTAACCATGTGCTGACTAGCATCTTTGAGCTAGGTTCAGAAGTATCTAAAATTGTCACGACCAAAACATTTGGTGGAGTTTCGGTAGTGACATCTTTATTTTTATCTTTTGGGTGTTGTCCCATAAAATTGTCACTCCACCAAATGTTTCAGTAGTGACTGTTTTGGTAGTTACAGTGGGGACATCTTTGTATGTACATTTACATTTATTCATTTAGCATTTATTTATTCATTTATCCCATAAAATTGTCACTGCCGAAACAGTCAGTACCGAAACATTTGGTGGAGTTTCGGTAGTGACATCTTTATTTTTACATTTACACACGTGGTCAGAATTGTTGGCACCCTTGGTAAATATGATCAAAGAAGGCTGTGAAAATTAATCTGCATTGTTAATCCGTTTGATCTTTTATTAAAAAATTCACAAAAATCTAACCTTTCATTGAATAATAAGAATTTAAAATGGGGGGAAATATCATTTTTTCTCTAATACACATTGGCCACAATTAACGGCACCCTTTTATTCAATACTTTCTGAAACCTCCATTTGCCAGTTTAACAGCTCTAAATGTTCTCCTGTAACGCCTGATGAGGTTAGAGACACCTGACGAGAGATCAGAGACCGTTCCTTCATCCAGAATCACTCCAGACCCTTTAGATTCACAGCTTCTTCTCTTCAGGTCACTCATGTTCTACAGGGTTCAGGTCAGAGGACTGGAATGACCAGCAGAAGCTTGGTTTTGTGCTCAGTGACCCATTTCTGTGTTGTTTTTGAGATTATTGTACGGTTGGAAGATCCAAACATGGCCCATTATAAGATAAGGCGGGGGAGGGGGGGGGGGGTTTAACATACAACACATTTGAATACAAATCAGTAAGGAGTATACTTTACAATGTTACCAAAAAAAAAAAAAAAAAGATCATTACAGTATTACGAAAAACTGATAAATATAGTTTTTGTCTCTGGTAGGTTTTCAGTCCACATTTAGCCCACATGTAGAATACTGTAAGACTGAAAATGACCCTGAAATATATTTAATTTCAACATTCCTACACCAAAATATATTTCCTATTTCATATAAATGTTAGGGTTAGGCTTAAGCTGCAATATATTTGCTATATGAGAATATTTAATAAACAGTGGATATTTAAATTAACAATTTATAGAACCTTTAGATAAAATACAGTCAGGTCCATAAATATTGGGATATTGACACAATTCTAACATTTTTGGCTCTATACACCACCACAATGGATTTCAAATGAAACGAACAAGATGTGCTTTAACTGCAGACTGTCAGCTTTAATTTGAGGGTATTTACATCCAAATCAGGTGAACGGTGTAGGAATTACAACAGTTTGCATATGTGCCTCCAACTTGTTAAGGGACCAAAAGTAATGGGACAGAATAATAATCATAAATCAAACTTTCACTTTTTAATACTTGGTTGCAGATCCTTTGCAGTTAATTACAGCCTGAAGTCTGGAACACAGACGTCACCAGACGCTGGGTTTCATCCCTGGTGATGGTCTGCCAGGCCTCTACTGCAACCGTCTTCAGTTCCTGCTTGTTCTTGGGGCATTTTCCCTTCAGTTTTGTCTTCAGCAAGTGAAATGCATGCTCAATCGGATTCAGGTCAGGTCAGGTGACTGACTTGGCCATTGCACAACAGTCCACTTCTTTCCCTTCAAAAACTCTTTGGTTGCTTTTGCAGTATGCTTTGGGTCATTGTCCATCTGCACTGTGAAGCACCGTCCAATGAGTTCTGAAGCATTTGGCTGAATATGAGCAGATAATATTGCCCGAAACACTTCAGAATTCATCCTGCTGCTTTTGTCAGCAGTCACATCATCAATAAATACAAGAGAAGCAGTTCCACTGGCAGCCATACATGCGCACGCCATGACACTACCACCACGCTTCACTGATGAGGTGGTATGCTTAGGATCATGAGCAGTTCCTTTCCTTCTCTATACTCTTCTCTTCCCATCACTCTGGTACAAGTTGATCTGTCCATAGGATGTTGTTCCAGAACTGTGAAGGCTTTTTTAGATGTCGTTTGGCAAACTCTAATCTGGCCTTCCTCACCAATGGTTTACGTCTTGTGGTGAACCCTCTGTATTCACTCTGGTGAAGTCTTCTCTTGATTGTTGACTTTGACACACATACACCTACCTCCTGGAGAGTGTTCTTGATCTGGCCAACTGTTGTGAAGGGTGTTTTCTTCACCTGGGAAAGAATTCTTCGGTCATCCACCACAGTTGTTTTCCGTGGTCTTCCGGCTCTTTTGGTGTTGCTGAGCTCACCGGTGCGTTCCTTCTTTTTAAGAATGTTCCAAACAGTTGTTTTGGCCACGCCTAATGTTTTTGCTATCTCTCTGATGGGTTTGTTTTGTTTTTTCAGCCTAATGATGGCTTGCTTCAATGATAGTGACAGCTCTTTGGATCTCCTCTTGACAGTTGACAGCAACAGATTCCAAATGCAAATAGCACACTTGAAATGAAGTCTGGACCTTTTATCTGCTCATTGTAATTGGGATAATGAGGGAATAACACACACCTGGCCATGGAACAACTGAGAAGCCAATTGTCCCATTACTTTTGGTCCCTTAACAAGTGGGAGGCACATATGCAAACTGTTGTAATTCCTACACCGTTCACCTGATTTGGATGTAAATACCCTCAAATAAAAGCTGACAGTCTGCAGTTAAAGCACATCTTGTTCGTTTCATTTGAAATCCATTGTGGTGGTGTATAGAGCCAAAAATTTTAGAATTGTGTCAATGTCCCAATATTTATGGACCTGACTGTACAAGAGATATTAATTTAAGTTTTGTTGAGTATCATATTTGATCATCAGGCTTTTATGGCTCATATATAAGAAGAATATGAAGGAAGGACAGTTCAGAGACTCAAACTGAGCAAAAACATGAATTTTCTCTGCTGAGGAACAGTGAAAGTAAAGCTCCTCAGAAGATCCTGAGGATCAGATTTATGACGGAGAGTCAGGTAAAGCTGAGCCGCTTCAGTGAGTGGAGATATGATGGAGATATGACGGAGATATGACGGAGTTACTGTGGCGTCTGCAGGCATCAGGAGAGCGGCGCTCTGAAGAGCTTCTCGTCTCTGCTGGCGGTGCCGTGGGATCTGGGCCGGCTCCACTCCGTCAGGCTGGTCTGGAGGGGAGATCTGGTCTGGTCCAGCTGGATGAGGCGCGTCAGGAACATCATGAGCTGGAACAGCTCCGATCGGGACACGGAGCTCAGCGTCTGGAGGATCCGCATCAAATCAGGAGAGACTCAGGAGAAGTGAGATGCTGTCCGGCAAACACACGACCACTCGTCAGATCCTCAGATGCTTTTCTGCATTTCTGCATGCATTTGGAATATCAGATATAATTGAATAGCATTTAAATTATATTTTGCCCTCCATATATTTGTCAAAAAATACCTCACGTCATATTTGCAGGAAAAATTGTATGTAGTATATGCTGTAAAAATACACTGGAGGCCCAAATGATCAGAACACTAGTGTCTTCAGCAGCTAAAAGTGGTTTAAGTCAGTTATTTCTATCTTCTGCTGGAGTGTGTCAGGAGGAAATATCACTTTACATTTACAAACATTCATTTGGCCATTAATTGTAATAATCCAGTGATATTTGAGATCTGATCATCATCAGTCTGTCTGGAGTGACATGAAGAAACAGTTCTTCTGGATTTAGTCTCAGTTTGTTCTGTGTCTCTGCTTCGAGAAACCTGCTGCGAAGCTCCTGAGAAACTCTGTTTAAAGCAGCTTTTGTCCTCGCAGCACTCGAGCAAAGCACGCTCACACCAACTGTTGATTTAGTTTAGTTAATAGATAAAGAAAATCTATTTATGACGTTATTTTTGACAGCATTTTTACTCAAGCGTCTAAATCTGTTAGCAGCGCTGGAGCTTCAGGAGGATTCTCGAAGCAGAGACACAGTTCTTCCTCAAAACACGTCAAGAAGCAGCTCGTTTCAGATTATTTCGGATAAAGAAGAAATAATCTACAGTACATTTACAAATCTAAATTTAGCTGAACTAATGTATTTATTAGACTAATATCTTGTAATCTTTACTAAAACACTATTCAGATGACTAAATGGCTTTTTTAATCAAAATTTACTGTCAAAACGAACATTAAGAATTCTTAATTTATGATCAAAATGATTTGAGTTTATGAATAAAACATCTGTACCTCGGTTCAGGAAAATCAACTTCATTCAAACAGAAACAAGTTTTCATTCCCCGCTGACTGATATTTGTTCGCTTTAATCATAAACACAATATCTTGTATCGTCATTTTTAAGGATGTTTAGTTGGACTGGAAAACATCTGTTTTGTCATAGACTGATGAAGCGTGCCTGTAAGGTTCGAGCTGATTTTAGGACTCGCTTCGACCGCTTGATCCGTGTTGAGCTGTGCTCCGGTGATGACGGTAAACACAGGCCTCTGATTGGTCGAGTATCAGGAGCAGCCCAGCAGTGATTGGTTGGAAATAGGAAGCTCATCCCAGATACATGTAGGCTGTTCAGCTTACATCAAATCACGTCATGTCAAGTGTTTGACGTCAGTTTAATTTGCATACTTGAGCTGTTTGATGTGAACTTTTCAACATCGATCAGCTTCTGGAAACAATCAACCGAACATCATCTGCGTGAATGAAGCGTTTCAGAAGACGTGGAGACAATCTGAGAAATGCAGCAAAGCCTCTGAGAAGAACTGACGTTAATGCATGCTCTGAAGACATTACTGTCAACACTTTATATGATGATGATTTTCTCACGAAAGAAACAGTGTTAATATCAATAACTCAGAAGTTCATGCATGAAAATACAGATGACCATCAGCCCAGTTCAGTTTGCTGCTTCATTACAGTTATAAAAGAGTATTATCTGTGACCCTGCAGCACAGCAGCAGTCATAAGCAGCACAGCTGTATCTGCAGCAATAGACAACAATACTTTGTATGGGACAAAATTATACATTTCTCTTTTATGCCAAAAATCATTAGGATATTAAGTAAAGATCATGTTCTGTGAAGATATTTTGTAAGTTTCCTACTGTAAATATATCAAAACTTCATTTCTGATAATTAATACGCATGGCTAAGAACTTCATTTGGACAACTTTAAAGGAGATTTTCTCAATATTTAGATTTGTTTGCAGCCTCAGATTCCAGATTCATTAATATTGTCTGACCGTAAGGAGCCACACATCACTGGAGAGTCTGTGGCTGGCTGTGGCGCAGGGTCCGGCTCCTCTGTAAGAAGGCTGTGTTTGCTCCTGCTCTGTAGGGGCTGGTTCTGCGGCGTCTCGGCGGGAGGCTCTCGTCTCAGGCTCTCGGAGGAGCAGGAGTTCACTCGCTGCCGGATCAAACATCAGAACACAAACAGCAGCGCTTCAACCCAGTCTGTTTATTAATGCAGTTCAAGTACTCCAAAAAAATTACATCTCTTTGCACAATACGTTCTGAAATGTTACGTAAAAATGTTCAAAGTGAACAAAAATTTAGGTACTGTATAAAACACAGTGAACATTAACAGACAGCAGTATTAATTTTTTTTTCTTCTGGTTTTTCATTCGTTTCTCAATTTTAGTGTTCGGCCTATTTTCACCTACGACATCTGGACTCGATTAAGACGGTTTTTTTCAGTGCACTTTTCCTCTATGAAATTTCACCAAGACTACGTAAAAATGAAAAAAAAGTCAAATACAGGCAAATATTCTCCGATCCAGACCGCCGCAAAACCACCGAGCCGGGTTTGTTCCTCGCGGATGGCAGTACGGTGCGGTCGGCCTGGACTCACAAACGCTAAAACAAAACCGTATCAAAACCAACAGAAATCCTCCAGTTACTGTACAGAGTTCATACGAGAGACCAGTCCGTCTCCACCGTGATGATGAAGAAGATGATGATGATGAAGGTGTGTTTCTGTCAGAGTCTGTAAACTAAAGGTGTTAATGTGACGGTTAGTACCGTGAGAATCCTCCGTTTCCCATGATGCTCAGTGGCTGCAGGCTTCTGTGTGCGCTGCTCTTCATGCACACGTTCCTCATTAGTGGAGTGTGGTGAGTGCGAGTGTACGGCAAGCCACCTTAACATTTAACCCCTACAGCATCCGCTCGCACACCGCTAGCACTCGCTCTTTAGCTGCTAGTACCTCTTTAGAAGATAACAGTACCTGTTCATTAGATACTAGTACACACTTATTAGATACTAGTATGTATTCCAAATATTACTGGCAAGATTTTTCATTTTACTAGTAAGACTTTTAATTGAGCTCTACAGTGGCATTCTGACGACTTAAAACAAGACGAAAAACAAACAAAAACAATTGTGCCTATTAAGGTAAGAACAGTTACTAGCAACAATTACAAAAGACATATGTCTAAAAACATAAGTACCTAAAACTAGTGACTGTGAAATATCTATGTACTAGTATCTGAACACTTACTAGTATTATTTAAAAACATTAGTCACATGATGAATGCATACTAGTCAGAACTGAAGTTAATATCTGAACGACAGATCCTCACAGAAGTGTGCTCCTAGGACTAGCAGTCACCACTGAAATAAGAGCTAGTATCTAATAAATACTGTTATCTTTAAAAGGTTATTAGTACCTAAAGAATAAACACCAGCAACTAATGAATAAGTACTAGTATCTTATAAGAATGAGTACCTTTATAAAGTTGCCAGTACCTCAATAATGCGCGCGGGAAGCTGAAGTTTCGAGGATTAAATGTCGAGGGGCTTGCCATAGAGGTGTGGAGCTATATACAAACAAACACGAACGCACACAGAATGAAGCATGTAAACGGCGGACCGACGCGGAGCCGCCTCCTTCGTTAGCGTTTTTGAGTCCTGAGTGTTGTCAACAAAACTGCAACTGTAAATCTCTTATCGACAGTAGAAGAAATAATCTGTTCTCACATATAATACAGCTAATATCGTTCCTCTATACAGCCGTGCGTCTGCGGAAAAGGGAAGGCGTAACGTTTCTGCTCTTACAAAATAAAAGTCCTTTTCCGTGCTGAAGCTCCGCACGAATCCTTAAAAAGATGTTTGATATCAAACCAGGAGTCTTGAGGGGACGACAGGAGACGCTCTATCTACAGATACCCCGGTAAACCTTGGCACTCGAGGGTAAAACAGAGAAATGATGCGAGGACGGAGAGGAGGGCAGTCTGAGGAAGCGTTATGGACTGGTGTTCCTGTAAAGAGGCTCTCAGCGTCTCATCTGGCCCATCTGGTAGTTCTCCCGGGGCTGGCGCTGGCGCTGGGCCTGGCGTGGAGCGGGCCGCTGGTTCTGGTGAGCGTGAGCGTGCTGGTGCTGGTTCTGGTTCTGGTGCTGGTGCTGGTGCTGCTGCTGCTGCTGCTGCTGACTGGCGTGCTGAGCTCGTCGTCTCTTCAGAGTACCTTCACCAGACAGAGAGAGAGAGAACCGCTCTTCAGCATCGCACACACACACACACACACACACACACACACACCGCCCTCACCTCAGACACTCAGCTCTGAGACCACAGCAACACAAACATCTTCAGTTACAAACTATTTTAGACTCTTCAGTTGATCAATACTTTGACTACAGTCAGACGTAAATGAACATTTTCAACTGACTGGGATTATAACAATAAGATTTACAGGGATATAATGTTTATTATTGGGATATAAACAATTATATGTATCACTATTTTATTTTTTTTTCTAAGACAGAAATACATTAGTATTGTAATACTGTACAATACACTGACAAAAAGGGCATAAAATGGAAATATATCCCTTTAAATATTATTATTTGTACTATTATTATTATTATTTCTAAGATATACATACAATACTATTATAATACAACTACAGTGTTAAATAAAAAAATTGATTGATTTTTGTGTGTTTGAGTGTGTGTTTTTCAACAAAAACTATATTTTTTTCAGTTTATTTACTTTTGACTACAGTCAAAAACTGAAGCTCTGATTGGGATATTAATAATAATATCCCAATAATGAAGTTCATATTTTACTAAATAGATCTTTTATTATTATTAATTCTAAGATCAGTATTGTAATTAGTATTGTACAACTACACTAAAATAAAATAAGCTTATAAAATGTTTTTTTTTTTTTTTTTTACACTTGTAAAATTACAATAATAACAAACCTTGAACTCTTACAACTGAAGAAATTAACTTTATTTAAGTATTAAATTAAAGTATTATTTTGGCGGAAAACTGCAGGGAGACCTTTACATTTCTGACAGAAGTTTCACAAACGTGTCTCGTTAAAAAACCTACATGCATGAAAGCGTGAACTGCTGTAATCATCTGTCCACAAACTGTTGGAAAAAGTGTAACATCACATTGCCAAAATGCATGTTAACCTCGCAGCACATGCAGAGATTGAGTTTTCTGCATTTACTGTGAAGTGAGATGTGAAAACACTGGATATAAACCCCAAAAACCCCACTGACTCTGTTTCAAACGTCTCAGTGCTGGACTGTGAGGAGATGTTACCTGGCAGAGGTTTGGGAGGAGGCAGTTTGGGGTTGCTGCTGGGCGTGTGAACACTGCAGATCTTAATGAACCCAGCCATCAGCATGATCAGAGCGATTCCCATCAGCAGAACCGCCCACCAGTGAGCCTGAGACACAGACACACAATAAACACACGCTCCGAGAGATAAACACACAATAAACACACGCTAAACACACGCTCTGAGAGATAAACACTGAATAAACACACGCTAAACACACGCTCCGAGAGATAAACACACAATAAACACACGCTAAACACACGCTCCGAGAGATAAACACACAATAAACACACGCTCCGAGAGATAAACACACAATAAACGCGCTCCGAGAGATAAACACACAATAAACGCGCTCCGAGAGATAAACACACAATAAACGCGCTCCGAGAGATAAACTCACAATAAACACGCTCCGAGAGATAAACACACAATAAACGCGCTCCGAGAGATAAACTCACAATAAACACACGCTCCGAGAGATAAACACACAATAAACGCGCTCCGAGAGATAACACACAATAAACGCGCTCCGAGAGATAAACACACAATAAACGCGCTCCGAGAGATAAACTCACAATAAACACGCTCCGAGAGATAAACACACAATAAACGCGCTCTGAGAGATAAACTCACAATAAACACGCTCCGAGAGATAAACCCACAATAAACACGCTCTGAGAGATAAACACACGCTCCGAGAGATACTCACAATAAACACACGCTCCGAGAGATACTCACAAGAAACACACGCTCCGAGAGATAAACACACGATAAACCCGCTCTGAGAGATAAACACACGCTCCAAGAGATAATCACAATAAACACACGCTCCGAGAGATAAACACACAATAAACATGCTCCAAGATAAACACACAATAAACATGCTCCGAGAGATAAACACACACTCCGAGAGATACTCACAATAAACACACGCTCCGAGAGATACTCACAATAAACACACGCTCCGAGAGATACTCACAATAAACACACGCTCCGAGAGATAAACACACAATAAAACACACGCTTCGAGAGATACTCACAATAAACATGCTCCGAGAGATAAACACACAATAAAACACACGCTCCGAGAGATACTCACAATAAACACACGCTCCGAGAGATAAACACACAATAAACATGCTCCAAGATAAACACACAATAAACATGCTCCGAGAGATAAACACACACTCCGAGAGATACTCACAATAAACACACGCTCCGAGAGATACTCACAATAAACACACGCTCCGAGAGATAAACACACAATAAAACACACGCTCCGAGAGATACTCACAATAAACACACGCTCCGAGAGATAAACACAATAAACATGCTCCAAGATAAACACACAATAAACATGCTCCGAGAGATAAACACACACTCCGAGAGATACTCACAATAAACACACGCTCCGAGAGATACTCACAATAAACACACGCTCCGAGAGATAAACACACAATAAAACACACGCTCCGAGAGATACTCACAATAAACATGCTCCGAGAGATAAACACACACTCCGAGAGATGCTCACAATAAACACACGCTCCGAGAGATACTCACAATAAACACACGCTCCGAGAGATACTCACAATAAACACACGCTCCGAGAGATAAACACACAATAAAACACACGCTCCGAGAGATACTCACAATAAACACACGCTCCGAGAGATACTCACAATAAACACACGCTCCGAGAGATACTCACAATAAACACACGCTCCGAGAGATAAACACACAATAAAACACACGCTCCGAGAGATACTCACAATAAACATGCTCCGAGAGATAAACACACAATAAACATGCTCCAAGATAAACACACAATAAACATGCTCCAAGATAAACACACAATAAACATGCTCCGAGAGATAAACACACACTCCGAGAGATACTCACAATAAACACACGCTCCGAGAGATACTCACAATAAACACACGCTCCGAGAGATACTCACAATAAACACACGCTCCGAGAGATAAACACACAATAAAACACATGCTCCGAGAGATACTCACAATAAACATGCTCCGAGAGATAAACACACACTCCGAGAGATGCTCACAATAAACACACGCTCCGAGAGATACTCACAATAAACACACGCTCCGAGAGATACTCACAATAAACACACGCTCCGAGAGATAAACACACAATAAAACACACGCTCCGAGAGATACTCACAATAAACATGCTCCGAGAGATAAACACACAATAAACACACTCTGAGAGATAAACACACGCTCCGAGAGATAAACACACAATAAAACACACGCTCCAAGAGATTAACACACAATAAACACGCTGAGAGATAAACACACAATAAAACACACGCTCCGAGAGATACTCACAATAAACATGCTCCGAGAGACAAACACACAATAAACACGCTCTGAGAGATTAACACACGCTCCGAGAGATAAACACACAATAAAACACGCTCCGAGAGATAAACACACAATAAACATGCTCCGAGAGATAAACACACACTCCGAGAGATACTCACAATAAACACACGCTCCGAGAGATACTCACAACACACGCTCCGAGAGATAAACACACAATAAAACACACGCTCCGAGAGATCCTCACAATAAACATGCTCTGAGAGATAAACACACAATAAAACACACGCTTCGAGAGATACTCACAATAAACATGCTCCGAGAGATAAACACACAATAAAACACACGCTCCGAGAGATACTCACAATAAACACACGCTCCGAGAGATAAACACACAATAAAACACACGCTCCGAGAGATACTCACAATAAACATGCTCCGAGAGATGCTCACAATAAACACACGCTCCGAGAGATACTCAAAATAAACACACGCTCCGAGAGATAAACAAACAATAAAACACACGCTCCGAGAGATACTCACAATAAACATGCTCCGAGAGATAAACACACAATAAACATGCTCCGAGAGATAAACCCACGCTCCGAGAGATAAACACACAATAAAACACACGCTCCAAGAGATACACACAAGATAAACACACGCTCTTAGAGATAAACACACAATAAACACGCTCCGAGAGACAAACACACGCTCCGAGAGATAAACTCACAATAAACAAACACACAATAAACACACACTCCGAGAGACAAAATAACAATAAACACGCTCTGAGAGACAAACACACACTCCGAGAGATAAACTCACAATAAACAAACACACAATAAACACACGCTCCGAGAGACAAACTAACAATAAACACATGCTCCGAGAGATAAACACACAATTAACACACGCTCCGAGACATAAACACACAATAAACAAACACACAATAAACACACGCTCCGAGAGACAAACTCACAATAAACACTCTCAGACTAGGCTTGGGCAGTAATACGGTAATATGGTATACCGCGGGATCTAAAAATAGCAACGGTATCAGTTTCAATACCGTTATACCGTCATAAAAAAACAATGCACTTATATAGGAGACGAGGATTAAATATTAAATATAATTTATTTAATGCCTAAAAATGCATATGCTTGGTTGTCATCACGTGACAGCGTGGAGGAGAAAGAGAGAGAGGGGGAAAGATGGCGAGTCGCGCACCAAGTGAAGGGTTGCACCAGCCATTCGTAAGTTCTTACTTAAATTAGAATGTTAAGTTCACACTAGAGGCTAGTAACTACTTGCTAGTTTGTAACTAAATTTGTACTTACTTCGGTTGCACCAGCTGTTCGTTAAGCAGGACGTAGCTAGTAGTTCTTAAGCTCTCCGTAAAGTAATGAGTAGTCGCATAAAATTATGTTTACCCTAAATCATCCAATAGAAACCTTCAAATACGCGAGCAGAACTTGTTTAAATGTTATTGATTTTAATTAATCCTTCATTCTAACTTCTTTCGCCTCACGTATACTAACGGTAAAAACAAGTTTCCATTAAAAACGATACATTAATAACATTAGTCTATATGTAAGCTATTTTTACATGTAAATAACATTCAGAAACTGTAATTGAAATAAATAAGGATCAATAAATACTGAAAGAAAAAAAAACATAAGAAATGCCATTTATTTATTATTTCATCTGACATGCGCAAACACGGACCGAAGTGCACAGAGGCGCGCTGTAGATGGGGTGTTGAAGACGGGCTAAAAAAGAAACAAAGTACTTTTATTCACATATTGTTCTCTCTCTTAATATGTACGTGAGTGTAAATGTCAGCAGCATCATATATGCCTAAAGGATTGGAGGTTGTCAGGTAAAAGAAGAGCATATTGATGCAATTCACTCAGTCTATTTTATTCCAACTGTTACTCCTGACCAGACGCGTCCGTAAATATTTAGTTTATACGTAGAGTTACACTTCAACTAAGTGTAATGGTGCAACGAAAAAATATTTAGTAGTGCGTAAGTTGTAACTTAGTGCCCGTTTACGTCAAAACTAGGCTAGGTTGTAACTTACGTTCAGCTCGTGCAACCGGCCCCCGGGTCTCGAAAAAGAACACAACTTCTGCAGTTTGGCAGTATTTCGGGTTTCGACCGAACGAAAAGGGAGAGGCGGTAAATACGGACGAGGCAATTTGCAAATTGTGCAACAAAAAGGTGACCGCGAGAGATGGAAATACCTCGAACCTAAGGTGACACTGTCTGAGCCTTATGTCATAATTTTTTTATTATTCACGGTAATACCGTATACCGAGGTAAAATAGGGAGGAGGTTTGACGGTATCAAAATTTGGATACCGCCCAAGCCTATCTCAGACACAGAATAAACACCGACATGAACACAGACACACAGGTGAGACAAACGCGCACACACACACACACACACACACACACACACACACACACACACACACACACACACACACACACAGACTGACAATCTGAGATGACGGGACACGCACCACGATCCACTCGGCGATGTTCTCGTACAGCTCCGGGTTGAAGATGGCCTTCTTCAGGCGCGCCAGAGGACCGTCGGCGTCCACCAGACGGCACTTCATGAAGACGTCGCAGTAGCCCTTGAAGTCGTTGCAGGGCGAGCCGGCCTGGAGAGTGGTCACCTTCTTATTGAAGAAACGAGCAAGACGCTCAGAGCCTGTGCTGCTGCAGGTGCTGGGGTTCACTGCGGACACACACACACACACACACACACACACACACACGAGACAGAGAGGTTATTCACACGTCTCCATAACTGATAAACCTGAACTATCACAGTACTGAACTACATTGAAAGATCAACTTCACTACTGTTTTAATGTTTTAGTTACTTTTGTTTTTAAACAATCTAATTTTAAAATTAATACATTTAAATAAATCCACGAATGATTTAAAAGACAAGTGATTATGCAAAGTAGGATTGCATTGTGAGAACATTTTCAGATTTAAACTAATGAATTGTGTTGCGAGTAGGGGAGTATCTGTAATTTAGGTGCGGTGATTTAATTGAGTGGTGTTTATTGCACAGCTCTCCATGATATGTGCTTCTGATTGGTCAATCGCAGCATTCATATATTCACTGATAAAACACAATCTTGTTTCACACAAACGCAACTGGCACCATCTTGTGTTTCATTTAGTAATTGCACTGAAAAAGAAATAATAAATGAACTCAAGTTACAGTATGTATCATTCTCCAGATATTCCTGTATATGCATAATATCTCCAAATATGAACTTGATTTAAAAATCAATGCTCTCCTATTTATGGATAATACAGGAATCTGAACTTGGCAGCTTGATCTTCATTAATGCAACATGTGCATTTGGTTCTGATTATCATAATAATACTATATTATTATTAATCATCATCAATCGATTATGAAATTGTGTCATGTTAAAGCATTCTGAATCTTGACTCGAAACGAAATTAAGCCACTGTGAGAAGAGAGATGTGTAAGAAATTACAGTAATATGCAATTATTAGCAGTGTTTTAAACATGGTTTTGGCAAGAGTTGTTCAATGTAAGCGTTTTTAAGACCTTTTTAAGAAAGAACCTCAAAGGAATAAATGAAAGGGAACACAATTTGTCATTATGTTTTCTTAATGAGTTGTATTAGTGGCACTTCAAAGTCTGAAAATACAACTTCCAACAGATCTCCTTCACATTTTAATAAAAAAAAAATTGCCCAATTAGAACATTAAAATAACTCCTACAGCATCTTCTGACCGTGCTGCGCTTCCTCAGTATTTTAGTCTTGTTGTCCAGTGCAAATATCTGAATGCATATGATAATAAATAACAGGCTCAGAAGAATCCACTTAATTCAAAGAGAAACAAGTTTTCATTCCCCACTGGCAGATATCTGTCCCTGTTTTAATCATGAATTATGCTTAGAAAACTAGACTTCATGTCTTCGCTTTGCATCTCCAGTAAATGCATCTTGAATTAAGGATGTTTAGATATTGGAAGCGTGCACTGAGGCCGTTTAAGACCCGAGTGTACATATAATATTGATATACATCAGAATCTGAAGCTCTGTACTGACTTTTCTCCATGCAGCACACGTGGCAGAGCTCGGTCTCGTCTTTGCCGTCCACGCTGGCGCAGGTGCAGACCTCCAGACCGTACTTCTCACAGATGGAGCCGGAGCAGCCCTGAAACACAGAGCGCAGGAGTGAGACGCAGAGATCTGACGATACGAGTGCACAGCTGTCTCTGAATCGATATCGCAGCAGTGGACCGCGCTTCATCTGAATACAAGAACACCTTTAAAACTGAGGAAACGTGCAAGGTTTCTAAAACATACAACAAGACCTATAAAAGCTTTAGCGATCTCCACTTCCACATTCTATTCTCAGAAAAGTGTAACTCATCAGCTGTTCATTTATGAGAGAGAGGCTGTGTAGGAATTACTGCCGTTTTTGCTGAGCTTCTCTGTTAACAGCAAAGCTGTGGCTTTAATAGCTTTAGAAATGATGATGTTACCAGCTCCTTGTTGAGAAAGGTATCTGATAAGATACTTGAGCGATGAAGCTATTTTATCGATAACACTGCGGTCAGCACCGAGACGCTTCTGTGTAGCAGTGAAGACAGCGCATCAGTTCAGAACGCTTCTCATTTTATTTTGATTTTTTAAACACAGAGTGTGTTAATTTGTGCAATGATACCCTACCAGCAATGTACAGATGATTTCTTTAAATATATGTGACCCTGGACCACAAAACCAATAAAGTCTCAAGTCGCTGGGGTATATCTGCAGCAATAGCCAGAAATACATTGTATGGGTCAAAATGATCCATTTCTCTTTTATGCCAAAAATCATTAGGATATTAAGTAAAGATCATGTTCCATGAAGATATTTTGTAAATTTTCTCCGGTTGAGGAAAAACAGTCATGTTGTTATTTTAAATCCGAACATCAGCGGTAATATTATTGTTTTAGTGTTTATGCAAACAAAAAGTGATTTTATTTGTTGATTTTAAATGTAAAACCTGGTGAAAGGATGCGTCAGTAGTTTTTGAACGCTTAAACGGTGCGGTGATTACACTGCTGCGTGCTGACTGAGGTCACCGTGGTCAGGAGGTCTCTGGAGCCGCGGCTCGGGTCACTCACCCCGTTCAGGCAGACCTGTGTGTCCCCGTGGCAGGCGGTGAAGTTGGCTTTGGGCTCTGAGGTGGGGCACTGGGCCGAGGCTCCGTTACACATGCCCTGATGAGCGCACTCCGACTCCTCGCGACACTTCTCGTTCCGGCCCTTGTAGGAGCACTCGGCCGTGCAGCAGGGGCCCTGACTCGGACTGCACACACAACACATCCCGCCTCATACACACGCTCACACTGAACTTACACCGCTTCTCACCCTACTGTACAATAACAACACAAATCTGCTCAAACTTATCATAGCACGTTTACTAAAACGAATGAGTATTAATGCTACTTGTTTGCTATCTATTTGTTTTAATGAGTACAAGCTGCGACTGCGCCAGCCGTTACTCCACGCAGAGAACATTCACTGAATACTGTCATTTAACCAATATTACGACCTGAATTTCACTTTGGAAACTTGTTTCTGTATAACAGTAGACAAAAATATACAAAAATTGAATAAACTGTAAATTTAAACCAGATTAAAGTTTCAGAAGTTCTTCAGTCAAGAGCAGTTTGATGAGCATTAATGACAGCTGCAGACACAAGACTGAAACACACGCATCCTCTCTCAAACGTTTACATTCACTTAAAACAAAACTGACTGTTTACGAGGATACTCGTCAGGACGGCCATTTCAACATCATTTTGTGTGTATCTGACCGCTTAAGCGCAACAAGCTGTGAAAATCACCTCGATATGATACTCGCAAGGCGGCTTTATACTCGCACACTTGGGCTGTGAGCACACAGAAAACCGCCTTTAAAGCACACGAGTCCTGAACGGCTTAGAAAAACTTTAAAAGACGTCCAAATGCTAGATTTTTGTGGCGATGCAACAATGACCAGATGAGGCGAGTGACCGTTCTGTCGACTGAACGCTGCGCGCAGCAGCGATCAATAAACACGAGTTTAATCAGAAACTGGACGTGAATGGCGTCTCAAGTCGTATCTATTTCTCTGAGATTGTTCTGATTCTGGAGTTCTGAGTTAGGCGGGACATACACTTTAAACATGTGGAGCAGCTGTCAAGGCTATTCATTATTATTTCATCTATTATGATTCATTATTATCACCTAATCTTGTCGTTACAGTACTGAATTCTTACATATAGACATTTGAAGCATATTTTATGTATTATAAACAGGGAAATAAACATGTATTTGATTAAAATTCCAGAGTGGTATCAAGCTGTCTATCTGCTGAATGTTTATGGTCATGACCGCACATGAGGACAGCAGAGATCCGCTCTCGCTCAGCACAGTTAACGTTGTGGTTTATTATTATTTTGGGTCTTTGGGACGCGGTGACACATGACCCTCTCACAATATACTGAGATCTATCGCTTCTGCCGCTCAGTAATGCTCACGCAACCGACCCGACTGTACCCGACCCGGATCACTTACCCGACCCCGACGTGAAGAAATCATTTTTTTAAAAGACCTGACTCGAGGCCCGATGGAATTAGACCCGTGTCCGAACACGGAGCAGAACGTGAACAGCCCTGCGTCGGTCAGGAAGAAGCACAGTGTCCTGCTGACCAGTACTTTCAGTCATTTACTTACTCATCTATTACTGATCGTTATAGTGTTCCTGTCCGATGGATACATGTTATTTCTGAGTTCGGCTTTAAAGTGTGACTGGATTTGAGAAATAAACGTGATAAGAAGCTAATTTAAGAGCGTTATTGAGCTGATCTCTGGTGAAGGGCTTCTGCGCACTGAACAGAGAAGCCCTGCACGAACACGCAGCGGACGACGCGAGCGACTGTCCTGATCTCGTACGGACGCAGGATATGTTCCTTTTCTACACGTGTTTCTCAAATGAACTCAACACGTACGCACAAGTTCGTATCCGGGACAGTGTAAAAGAATTCGGGTCTTATTTGGAAAAAGCACATTTATTTTTAAATTTAAATGTTTGGATCCAAGTGGACCTGTGAAGACCTCTAACCTGAATGAGGATCACAGAAATCCCGCCGGAGAAACACACAGAGCACCGAGCGCTGTACCTGCAGACTTTGTTGGGCTTGAGTTTGCACTTCCTGTTGTCCGGCTGATTAGCGTCGTAGCAGCAATCGTCTTTACACTGATCACTGTAGCCACAGTCACACTCCTCACCCGGCTCCACCAGACCGTTCCCGCAGATGGGCTGTCCGGACTCTGTGACACACACACACACACACACACACACACTCGTGTCAGCGCTCCAGCTGGAGATCAGACTCGGACTCTGCTGAAGGCTAGATTTAAGCTGCTGGTCTCGTCTGGATGTAAAGGTGACGTGACTCCGTCCGGCCGTTCTGAGACTCACCCACGAAACAGCTCCCGCGCTTCTTCTCCAGCACCTGGCTGATGTTCTTCACGCTGCAGACGGAGAACTTGTTGTTGTTCAGCTTGTCTCCGGATGTGGCTCGAGCGTACATGATGTAGTTCCCTCGCTCCTTCTTATCCTGGCTCTTGGACTCGCCCGGAGTGCACTCCGACCCGGAGTCATGCTGCGGACCACCGTCACAATCATCATCATCAACACTAGAATATGGCATAACTTTCACTGCTCCTTCTGAACAAACGACTGCTGCTCCTCAGTGTTTCTGTCTTGTTTTCCAGATCCTTAACTCAAGATTCATTTACTGGAGAAACTAAACTACATAAAATATGGTTTGTTTTATGAAAAATTGTAAACCAAGAACAAATAGAGTCAGAAAAATCAACTTAATTCAAAGGGAAACAAGTTGGAAAGATATTTGTTCTTTTTAAGCAAAAACTCACTCAAAAAACAAGACTTTATATGTTCAATTTGCATCTCTTGATTTAAGATGTTTAGATATTAGAGAAACAAGACTAAAAGGTCAGTTTTTTTGTTTGTGAATGCAATAATGCAGCATTTAATGACTTCAGACTTTTTAAGGCCCTGTTTAAATCGAGGAATAAGCTGTAAGTGAAGTTATTCCTGTGTGTTGTTCTCAGACAGATCTAGTGTTGCTTTAATGAAAATTATGACTAAATATTGTTGTCAACACACCTTTATCACGTGACGAAAACGAGACGAGACGCAACGTAAATGCTGGTCATGTGATGATGACTATAATTAAATGTATAACGCAATATTGTTGACGAATAAAAACAAGACTAAATGTGGTTTACAAAAAAAATCTATGCTAAAATGTCTCTTCATTTTCGTTGACCAAAACGAGACGAAACGAAATGTTATTTCATCTCGTTTAGTCGCGTTATTATTATTATTTTGCAGTATTTCTGTTTCCTGTGTCTCACTTCAGGGGCTGCATCAGGTCGCACTGCGCAGACGCAGGCGACGTCACTTCCTTAAGCCCCACTCGCGGCGTTATTTAGAAGAAAACAGTCTGACGCCCTATGTCTGAACCTTCTCACATTTTCTATGAGGAATATAAATTTTTGCCATCTAACAGCTAGACTGAATTTGCTATGTTACATCAATCTTTTGCGCATCTCTGTAAAATTAATAAATCAGAATTGGGGGTTCAAATAGGCCTCTGGAAAACAGAAAGGACTCACTATTCTAATGCACTGTAGTGTATTAAGGTGCGTCTATTGTATTGCTTGTTTATCGATGTGAGACACGCTGTGAGATCCAAGACAAATTTTGGAAAGAATTCCAACAATAAAGTGTAACTGGATTGAATAATTGAATTGAAAAAGTAATATTAAAGCTAACAAATAACTCTAGTTTTATTAATTTAACAGACCTTTGAAGTTTGGGCAAAAACTCATGGAAGTGATGTGTTTTCGAGCATTTTATTTTTTCATATGGTGATTGTGAAACACATCACTTACATGATTCTATGCTGAAATTTGTTATTTTTAATGCTAATCGGGTCAATTTTGATCAAGAACAATGCACTGCGACTTTAATTCATTACATAGAAGTGGAAAAGAAAACGGAATGTGTTGTGGAAGAAGACGGGGAGAAATGCAGCCACAAAATCAAAATAAATAAATGTTGTTAATTCAAATCAGAGCGTCTTCCGTGTCTGGAACGGATGTATTCTTGAGTCTATAAGGTAACAATAATATAATAAGATAACCTTGTTTCAAAAGAAAATTTGGATTTCGTCTGTACTACTAGGTATTTATACTATATTGACTGGGTTAAATAGAGCTGCATTACTAAAAAGAGACTAAAATACAATTTTCATTGATTAAAACTAGACTAAAACAGTCATGGATAATTCTGACTAAAATGAGACTAAAACGCTCAGACTTTTAATTGACTGAAACTAAAAAAAGAGTATGAACATGACTAAAACTGATAAAAACTAAAATGACAGCTTCACACAAAGACTAGAGTAAAACTAAAATGAAAACAGGCCGCCAAAAACAACACTAGTCAGATCAGAGCGACAGACAGTGATTTCAGCTTCATCCTCACTCACCGGGGAGCCGAAGTTGTGTCCGACCTCGTGAGCGAAGGTGATGTGTGAGACTTTGGGCGGCACGTGCGAGGCGTAGTTCTGCACCGTGATGATCCCGGTGTTCAGAGACTTCTTCTTCCCGTCAGAATACAGCTTGTTCTTCTCACAGATTCCTCCAGAGCTCCCTGAGAAACACACGCAGCAGCATCAGAGGCCTGAGGCAGAACCGCTCGGTCTGAGAGAACCTCTTTATAACGAGCGGCGGTTACCGGCTGGAGCGCCGACCCAGGCCAGACCCAGCACGCCGTCGTCGAAGTCCCGGTCCGTGAACACGTACGCCAGGCAGTAATCGTCGTGGTTCTGCTCCGAGTTCAGCTCCAGGAACTTCTCCACGCCGATGTTAGCGAAGCGGAAGGGGTTGGAGCGATCGCGCTCGTCGCTGGTGGTGTTTATCTGAGACGAGTCCAGCAGCACAACACTGTCAGAAACCAGCTGCTGCGCCTAAACCGCTCCACCTACACTGTTCCAGCTAGCGGCTAATGCAACACTCTCATTTCCATTCAGTTTCATTGATACGGAAGCACATCTCCACCACATAATAATAATAATTATGACATGAAAATCTGAAATTATGACACAAAGTCAAATATATGAAAAGTCATAGTTAGCAAATACAAAATTGAAATTTTAAGCCATGATTTTGACTTGCGTAATAATTTTGACTTTATATCTTGTTTCTTACAAGGGATTTCATAAAGTATCAAAATGATACAGAAATATTTACCTAAAAAACACACCCACACAGCAAAATGAGTAAAGCGTTAAGTAAAAAGAAACCGGAGAAGTGAAGCTGGAGGTGTTATGAGTACTCTAAGAGTACGTGAGTGAGTGTGATATCTGTGTAGTCACCCGGATCCTCTTGACCATGAAGCTGATGTTGCGGATGCCCATGAAGTCCGTGCCCTGATAGATGGCATCGATGGCCTTGACGTGACTGGAGATCTGCGCAGGAACACAGAGCATCATCAGCATCATCATCATCAGCATCAGTATCAGCATCACTGATCCAGCGTTTCGGCCGGTCAGCACGCACCTGAGCGATGACCGCCTCTCTGGTCTTGTAGTACTTGTAGAAGAGGTGATCGGTTTGGATGAAGAGCTGGCAGGTGTTCTTCTCCACCTGCGTCATCCTCTTCTTCCTCAGTAAGACGTGGTCATCTGTGGACCTGCTCTCCAGACTCGGCTCCTGAGGGGAACACATCACCTGAGGGTCAGCTGCGGTCTCTCTGAATGAACACGGACGCAGACGCAGACGCCTGACCTCGGCCGGTTCCTCCAGCGCAGACGCCTGGTACCTCTTCATCCGCTCGAACACCGACGAGTCCGCGCAGCCGCCCTCCGGCCCGTATTTGTGAGGATACTCTGATCACGTGACAGAGAGGACACACCGTCAGAACCTCAGTAACCTTCATCATGATGACGTCACACACAGCAACCCGTCCAAATAAACTCAGACCCTGAGCCACAAATACATTACTACTGTCCAGCAGAATACTGCTACGCACTTAGTTTTTAAGGAATAATCACACAATATTTCTTCCATGTTTTAATTTAACAGTAAATAATCTTTGTTTGCCAAAAATAAATTAAACTTTTGATTAAAACATATATATGAGTAAATAAATGAATAAATAAATGTTTTATGCCTTCATTTGATAACCGGAAACAAATATATTTCAATAAAACTTTCATAAGGCTATTTTAAAAATAAATGTTAATAAATTAAATTTAATAAATAATTTTTTTTTTATGCATTCAAATAATTAGACATTCGAATAATTAAATAATTTAAAAACAGATTTTGGTAACAAATAAAAGAGAAAGTGGGAATTTCACAGGACCCTAAACTTTTAATAAATTTGTTCAATTGTATACGTTTCATGATTTTCATTAATTAATTAGACATAGTTTTTGATTAATAAAATGTAATTTGACTTAAAAAAGAGTCCAGAAAAATTTAAATGAAAAAAATTTTAAATAATAATAAATCAAACTGATTTCATAGGGTCCTAGTTTAGGGTTAGCGGTCAGTTAAACAGAAAACATGTGACCTCCCAATGCACGATCGACCAATCAGAATCAAGTATTTCAGAGAGACGCGTCATAAACAGTTAACTACACCGCAGCTGTTCATAATTATCACAATATATATATCATAGAGGCACAAAAACATCTCGTGTAACAAAACAATTAGACATTTAATAAAGATCCCATTCATTAACTAACATTATCAATTCTTTTGTTACAGTATTCATGAATCTGCTAAATCTAGTTAATAAAAACACCGCTGCTCATTGTTTGTTCACGTCTGGGGTTTATAAAATATTACCAGAAACAACTTTTGTTTTCAGTTATATATTAGTAAATGTTGAAATGAACATGAACTGCTAATCAACACTTCATCGCTGGTTCCTGTTCCTAATGTTGACAAGTGAAAACTTATCGTGAAGTTTATGATTATGAACATCTACAACAAACTATCTGAACCAACGAATCAGCTGAAATCAATCAGACGCACTGGAACTGGGCTTTTCAGAGGAACACTCGCAGCTTAGAACGAAGCTGGGCTAAAACCACGACTCGAGACCGTTTGGTCCTGAAGCGCTGAAGGTTAATCACCACACGCTGATCTACGAGCGCTTCTCTCTCGCTGTACGTGATCTCAGCGTCTGACACGTGCTGTCTCATCGCATAAACACACGCAGTCTCGTGAACATCTATGAGCCGGAGGCGCACTAGAACGTGAGGAAACCTCTCCAGATGCAAACTGAGCACGAGCCGCTTCTCCTGCGGTTAAAGTGAAAGCGTGGTCTTCTGAAGTTCAGTGTTTGGAGAGGCACTCACGGATGTCGTCCTCGTGGTAGATGACGGAGTGGAACGGGACGTTCTTATCCTCCAGGTATCTCTCGACCGGCTCCACGTAATACGTCCCTCGATGGGTCTGAATGAAGCCCTCGAACTTCCCGTCCACCACCGAGCCGTGCGTCAGAGAGCCCTGCTCACCTGAGGACAGACGGATCCGCATCAGACCACACCAACTGACCGAGAAGAGCCGGATCTCAGACAAAAACACACCAGACCTGCTCGTGATTCTGAGTCTCTGCTCGCCAAGACTGCGCTTATTTCAGCAGAAACACAGTACAAACTCTGAAATATTATTAGAAGTTAAAGCAGCTGTATTTTCAGCATCATTACTGCAGTCTTCAGTGTCACATGATCTTCAGAAATCATAATAATATGCTGATTTGCTGCTCATTATCAGAAATGTTAGTGATACATTTTATTTTTCAGGATTCACAGATGAATAAAGTTTAAAAGAACAGCATTTATTTGAAACAGAAATCTACTGTAACATTAGAAATGTCTTTACTGCCACTTTTGAGCAATTTAATGCAGCCTTTTTTGCGATATGGCAAAAAAAAGAAAAAAAATCTAATCTCAATTTTTTTTTTCAGAACGTTTGACTGATTCTCAATTGTTTACGATTTTTAACTACTAAATGTATCTCCAACATGATTCAAGTAACTTGTTCTTCATTAATCCTCAAGTTAAAGACGATTCTATTCCGAGTGCAGCACACATGAAGTACATGTTAAACAGAGCACTTGTTAAATATCTGCAGAAAAGATGCATGAACTCAACTACATCGTCTACAGACTTATTTTACACATATTATATGTTCAGGAATAATACGAGGAAAATGCTTTAAGTCACTTTGAATTTCCATGAATTTTTAGATTTGTTTTTAAGTTTAACACAAGAAGACTATAAAGGTTCAGTAAAAACCACAGCAGCTCTCAGTGATGCAAACATGAAATATCAGAGTTATTACTGTATATCTGACACTTCATGTTTGCATAATGGCTGCATCTTTACAGGTTTTTTATTGGCTTGCACTGCTTCTCCATGGTTTGTTCTGTGTAAACGTGTTTGACTGAATTCTTTTCTCTTTACTGCTATCATTGGAATATTGAGTCTAATTCTAACGTTTGGTAATATTTCTATTCAAAATCGTGATTCCTCAATTTCTAAAAAATGTAATAATGGCAAAACATTAAATTTGAATGAATCACCCTGCCCTGAATGGAAGTATACACTGCTGAAGAATGATCTGAGCTTATCACCGTATATCTCTCCGGTGTAGATGTGCGAGGTGTCGTAGTCCAGCTGCTGTCCAGACATCTCCAGCTTAAAGTCTTCTGAAAACAGCCTGGTGTCTCGCTTCATTCGCAGGTTGAAGTGTCTGAGAGACGGAGACAAGCAGCAAGAAGAGATGAACGCACACATAAAGCAGATTCAGAGCACAGCCATCAGATCTCTCAGCGCTGCCGGATCAATTCTAGACAAATCTCTCCTCATGTACAGTAACAGTCAGAGAGAATTATGACCGACACCTGACGAGACTGGATTTAGTGTCTTCTCTTAAAGCTTGTGAGTGATTATTTTGTGGTGAAAGACTGGACAACTAATCTGATTAAAACATCTAACGAGGGAAGCACTGAAATCTGTGTGAGAATGATTCTGATTTATTACGGTCGGTGTAAACGGTGATAACATATAGCCTAGTTAAGCAACATGACACGACCGAGAGAGCGCAGTTTTCCCTGAAAACCACGACTGCAGATTTGACATCGATTTTATGCAAGAGTTCAAACGAGTAGTTAATATACACTTCAGTACAATGCTGTCAATGTTGTCTGTTTTTGCTTGATTTGGTTCACAAAAATAGTTCCAAACAACGATTACAGTCACGTATGTCTGAGCAACACAGAGGTGTTTCGTTAATGAATAATTCAGCGTTTTTGAATGAATCATATAAGTCAATGATTCAATAACGCGTTCATAAAGACAGGCACTTGCTTCATTCTTGAATGAATCTGTCGTCTGAACGAATTGCTTGAGTGAATGAAACTCATTAAAGACAGTCACGTGCTGCCACCTACTGGCGGTTTACTTTCATATTTAAAAGTAGCTTATCTGTGCATTTTTCCCAACAATTCATATTTGTATAATAAAAAAACTAGATTTTAACCACCAAGCTCATAACATTATTTATGTTGTAATTTTGCAGTGTAAATGCATTTAATGCCACTACAGCTGCTTCTGTTTCTTGGAAAGATCAGCTTAATAATGATTTTATTTGATTAGTAACAGCCCTATATTATATTAAATAATTTATTAATAAAATATAAGAGTTTGATATGAAAGATGACGCATGCATTTAACACAATTAGGGGAAAATGCCCCTTGAATAGGCAAAAAAAATGACCAGGAAATCAGTTTAAATAAATTATAGTATGTCATATGAAACATAATTTCCCAAAAACAAAATTGTGGCTAGATAAAATGCTGAGTGGATAGTAAATTTGGAAAACAACTAGCCACAGTGGCTGGTGAGCAAAGAAGTTAATGTCAAGCCCAGTTTATTACATATTTATTAGTGCTGTCAAACTATTAATCACGATTAACTGCATCCAAAATAAGGTTTTGTTTACAATATGTGTACTGCGTATATTTATTATGAATATATAAACACACACACATGCATGTGTATATTTCAGAAAATGTGTTATTTTTATATTAAATATATTTATTTATACTATAAATGACATGAATATAAATATAGACCATAAATACATGTAAATAATTTCAAAATTTATACTGTGTGTGTATTTATATTTATATATATATACACATAATAAACACACACAGAACACACACGTTATGCAAACGAAAACTTATTTTGGATGCGATTAATCATCTGACAGCACTAATATTTATATGTTGTTTTGATGCATGTTTTAACTTAGCCTTTCAATGCATATATATTTGAATTTTGCAAAACGCTTTTGAGATGCAAATTTTAAAAGTGCTATAAAAAATAAAGCTTATTTTGCTGTGTTCAAGCTGTGTGCGGACTGGATTTATGAAACAATACCTATGAGGATTCAAGGTGTTGACGACAGAAATACTACATGAATCCACTGTTAAAATCATCAGGGGTCAGTTGAATCTGGATCAGAATGGTCTGGATTTGGGAATCCCATGTTTTGCTGTCCAGGATCAGGAAACCCATCTGACTTCTGTGCCAGTTTTTCAAAGCAAAATGGATTGGATCTCCCTGATCCAGATACACACTTTTTCAGATTTCCAAATTTGGATTACTAGTGCTCCCTAAAGGGACATGATGATGGGAAAAAAAATGAGATTGGGGGGTGGAATTGCCAGTTTTGCATTCTGGTTTTGCATTTACACAAATAACTACTTCTGACTGCTCCATCTCTGATGATTGTGCCAATGTAGTTTACAATCAGTGATAAAAAAAAAAAAACACTTTAAATTGAATATAATATTTTTGTTGGATATTGACAGCTTTTTGGGGATATATTATATGTTACAAATGTTGTATTTTTTGGACCAGTTTTATTACATTTTTACTGAAATCCACCCTTCTGCTGGGATCAGAATAATCCAGTTTTTCTGGATCAAAAGTATCCCAATCTTACTAAAACGTTCTGAACAACACAAACTGAGGATTTGATCCAGATCAAAACCAAAATTGGATTCTGTGATCTAATCCGAATTCAGAATACTTTTTTTTTCTTTTTCTTTTTCAGTAGAACAACCCATTTTCAAGATTTGACCCAATCCGATCAGATCACTTCTGAACCCTGTAGATGAGCTGGAAAGATCCTCACCTGCCGTGTGCGTGGAACTCCAGCTTCAGCTCACGCTCCTGCAGTGAGAGCGCCCTCTTGGCTCTCTGATGCTGACTGTGCAGCACATCCGTGTCGTACGACAGACCCTCGTAGTGCCGGATGTACTTGTTCAGGGGGTTGCCATAGTAACCTGCCAGACCACATGTGACAGTAAGCACGGCTGCGATTGGCCCATGGTGATCACGTGACTCGTGAGAATAAACAAGCTCAGTTCACACGTAACACGTCAGATATTTGCAGCTACAGTGACATTGCATGGAATATTAGCACATCAGGGCAAACGTGTGCATGAAACATGAAGCTGATCACAGGATAATAACTAATACAGCACTGTGGAATATGAAAGGAACACATTATTCATTTAATCTGACACCAACATGAAGGGAATTCTTACGATTCATTCTGTTGATCTAAAGCGTGAGCCGTCAGTTCAACATTCAGCTGAACTTAAAAAGCAAAGCAGCGTTATATTCAATCTTGTAATAACACATGTATAATATATGTTTAAAAGCTAAGGCTGATACTGATATCTAGAGAGCAGAGCAGCCCAGGGTCATAATCGTAAAAAAAAACATTTTATTTTAAAACAATAAAAGGCATTTTGTTACTTTGTTAATAAAAGGAAATAAACTGGGGAAAAAAACCTAGTTGCCAAATTATCTAATTTTCATTGTTTAAGTAGGAGTAATAAAATAGCTAAGACTAAAACTGAAAAGAAAGAAAAAAAATATTAAAACAAAATACACAAAAACTACTAAAACTTAATTAAAATTCTAAAAATAACAAACTAATGCAAACTATAATAGTACATGAATCATAGAGAGAGAGATATATAGAGAGAGAGAGAGAGAGAGAGAAAACCAAAAAAACACTGGCCATTATATATTACAATATCAATATCAACTTGAAATGAGATTAACATAATTGCTACAATAATATTTGTACCAAAATAATTTCTACATTTATTTGACTTCGTCAATGCTGTGGCTTTGACTGGGACACCGAATGCTGCTGATGATCTCAGATACTGATCAGTGTATGGGTGTATGACTGGTAAAGCGCTCATCTCTGATACAGATATATGATTATTAATATCTGGATGAGGCCCGATCCATCTGGAGCAGCTCCAGAGATGCTGTGCATTAAACCTGAGGAGCTTCTGTAGAACACAATCTAACATTACCATCATCAGCAGCTGTCCATCAGTCATTACTGAGCGATTATTCAGATATATACTGTTTATTAATCATCAGCAGCTGTCCATCAATCATTACTGAGCGATTATTCAGATATATACTGTTTATTAATCATCAGCAGCTGTCCATCAATCATTACTGAGCGATTATTCAGATATATAACGTTACTGTATATTCCTCAGCAGCAGCTGTCCATCAGTCATAGCTGAGATTATTCAGAGATATATACAGTATGTACAGCAGCAGCTGTGTTGTGGTGTGTTTATGGGAATGATGGAGAATCATGGAGTCTCCTCCATCATCATCCTCTGGAGCTGGATGTGTGTTAGCTCCTGTCTCAGCCCAGGACCCTCGCATCCCGGGCTCTTTTGACAGATTTCAGCTCAGAGAAGCGTTCCGGACCGAATCCGCCGCGAACATCGACGGGAACCGGCGGATTTGCGGGAATAACGGAATAACGGTCGCGTTAGCGCTAGCATTAGCCGCGCTGCTATCGCGCAGCATCACCGAATCAGAGCAGAACCGGTCCAAAACACACACTCGCACTCACCTCGAGCGGACCTGAGGGAGCACAGGAGGCACAGCAGCACCGCGAACACGGCCGTCATCGCGGACAAACGCATGTTTAGCGCATGGATGATGGACGGGGTTGGGTTTTATTGTTTACAGCTTCAGTCTGGGTTTGGGGGCTTTGCGTGCTGACGTCAGACGCACAGAGCGCGTCAGCGAGCCCCTCCCCCACGCCGCGCAGGCAAAGCCGAGATTTACAGCAAACACTAAATTAATTTGAGAAGGTGTTGAGCTAGCTGAGAAAAATAATAATAATAATAATAATAATTTTTGCAATATTTTTTTAAAAGCAAAAATATCTCCTAGAGGGAATTTTTTTCGTAACTCTATAATTGAGAATATTGATTGGAGAAGAGCTGGTTTATAATAAGCAGGAATAAGCTGGTTTATTCCTATTAAACACTGCATTAATAATAAAATACTACATTTTATACTGCACTTCAAAATTCTACATTTACCCTTCTGATTCTTTAATATCGAGATTCGCTGATGTGTGCTGTTTTTATTGTGATGAAGTCTTATTTGTGACTGTAAAGTTAAACAGGTTTAGGATGAATTTGGCAGAGTTTATATTTAGTTTAATGAATATTAATTATTGCTTTACTTTAAAGGATGTTACCTTGTATTATGAAAACAAAAGCAATAAAGGTCTAGAATTTATTGTTAACCATTTTATTAGCAAAATTTCACATACAAACACAAATATCTGACATTCTTCTGATATTGACTTTAAGTCTGTGACCTGTTTAAAACACTATGACACAATCTTCAGTCCCCTGCTGTTCTGTAATATCTTCATTTGCTAAAACTGAATGTGAGCTATGCTTTTTTTTGGTTCTTATTTGTTTATAATTTGTATTGTTATTATTTTATGTGTTCATTTTTTCTGCAATTAAATATAAATAAATAAATTTTTAAAAAAAGACGTGTTGCATTAAATCAGACATTAACATTCATTTCTTCAAAAAACAAACAAACAAAAAACCTCTTGAGCTCTACTTTTATCAAGCCATTAAAAAGAAGATGGATATGAGTTTCCATAACGTATCACAGAATCTCAGTTATGTTTGGGTTTACACGTACATCCGGCTGCTAATAGCAAAATCAGTTCAAAATTAACATAACAAACAAAACATGATATTTTGAAGCCGTTTCATTTTTTTGAATTAGTGCTCCCAATAAATATGTTCCAAACAGCAGAATATAGATTGGTGCAGGAGTTGTTGTCATGCAGCTGAAGCAGATGTGTGTGTTTGGATCTGCAGCTTTCTGAGTGTGTGTGTGTGTGTGTGTGTGTGTGTGTGTGTGTGTGTGTGTGTGTGTGTGTGTGTGTGTGTGTGTGTGTGTGTGTGTGTGTGTCTGTGTCTGTGTGTGTGTGTGTGTGTGTGTGTGTGTGTGTGTGTGTGTCTGTCTGTGTGTGTGTGTCTGTCTGTGTGTGTGTGTGTGTGTGTGTGTGTGTGTGTCTGTGCGTGTGTGTGTGTGTGTGTGTGTTGTGTGTCTGTGTCTGTGTGTGTGTGTGTATGTGTGTGTGTGTGTGCGTGTGTGTCTGTGTGTGTGTGTGTGTCTGTCTGTGTGTGTGTGTGTGTGTGTGTGTGTGTGTGTGTGTCTGTGCGTGTGTGTGTGTGTGTGTGTGTGTGTGTGTGTCTGTCTGTCTGTGTGTGTGTGTGTCTGTCTGTCTGTGTGTGTGTGTGTGTGTGTGTGTGTGTGTGTGTGTGTGTGCGTGTGTGTCTGTCTGTGTGTGTGTGTGTGTGTGTGTGTCTGTCTGTGTGTGTGTGTCTGTCTGTGTGCGTGTGTGTGTGTGTGTGTGTGTGTGTCTGTCTGTGTGTGTGTCTGTCTGTGTGCGTGTGTGTGTGTGTGTGTGTGTGTGTGTGTGTGTGTGTGACACAAACCACTGAGTAATAACTGAAGCACCTGCGGTGGTCAGATGAACATGCTTTATATGAAAAAATATTTTAATTATACCAAATGTTCAATAGATTTTTTTGGGAGGGGGGGGGATTGTTACAGTCTTGGATAAATCAGTAATTAAAAATTTAATTAATTTTGATGCACTTTTTTGTGCAGTGTTAGATAAAAAAAAAAAAAAAAAAAAAAAAAAAAAAACTGCAATTCACACACAAATTTGAACACACATAAACCACACTCATATCCATAACAGCACACAATTATAATTACAACCTCTCAATCTAACTGGACTTTTTATTATTAGGATTTTTTCAGCAGAAGAGCTCCTGGAGCAAACCTGAGAAAACAGTGCCATCAGGAGGAGAAACAGCAGAAACCATCGCGGTGGAATCATACACTTCTCTCTGACATGTTTGTCAAAATGGAGTTATTCACACTTTCTTATTTACACTGTGATGCTTCTTTTATAAGCTGTGTATATTTCAGGCCTATATTTTTAGCGAACAGAAGGGGTTGTGTCTACAGAAGTCTATGGATTGCAAAAACTTTGAAGCTCAATCTCTCAGAACTGCTCAGAACGCAGACAGAGGCTCGTGTTAGCTGAAAGCGTATTAAAGACTTCAGCGGCTGGGAATAATACTGCCCTGAAGCTCCTGAGTCTGACTATTGTTTGTATACCAAGTGTAAAATAGATTTAAGAAAGAAAGTGAGGGCAAAATATTACAATTAAATTAAAAATGAAGAAGTTTCATGGTTTTCTGCGCAGTCAGAAATACTGTTTTTTTCTTTTCGTGATATTTGTATAGTGTTGTTATCACTGTGATGCTCTGTGTGTTTGGCTCGCTACTAGAACTGATGTTTTTAGACGCTAGAATCTTTTGATTAGTGTTAGTGCTTATTCTTTATGTACTAGAATCCTGTTTAAAGATACTAGCACTTATTCATTAGATATTAGTTCTTGTTCATTAGATATTTTAGTCAGGCCTATAGTAACTTTAAGCAAGGATATCGTGAACTCAATACTAGTGCTTTTTAAATGCACTTTTCTGCTCAGTATGCTAATAATATATAATTTATTGTTTTTTAAGGTGCTCTTGGTACATACATACATACATACATATCTGACATGAGAATTAAATAAGAATAAAACAACAACAACAACAACAACTAATAATGTGCTATGAAATCTGGAACAGAAGATTTATGTACATATTTGTGTATTATTTACTCTATACAGGTGCATCTCAATAAATTAGAATGTCGTGGAAAAGCTCATTTATTTCAGTAATTCAACTCAAATTGTGAAACTCGTGTGTTAAATAAATTCAATGCACACAGACTGAAGTAGTTTTAGTCTTTGGTTCTTTTAATTGTGATGATTTTGGCTCACATTTAACAAAAACCCACCAATTCACATTCTAATTTATTGAGATGCACCTGTATATACAGCTGTATAAATTAAAATATGAATATGTATTTACATAGTACTTGAGAGAGGCAATAACTAGAAATGGAGAAATGAATGACAGAAAACAGTGTCATCTCCATCTTAAACAACTAATACAGAAATGACCTGTTTTCATGCCTATGTTCTGGTGCACAGAGATCTGTAGCGTCTGCTTTTTTTCCTCTCTCTAAATATATTACATGTTTTATTTTTTGTGCAAAATTCCCTTTTAGGTGTTTAGGTAGATATGTCTGTGTGCACAGACTGAACTGTGGTTGCTGCTGTAACAATCTAATTTCCTGTGAAGGATTAATAAAGTATTTAATAATAATAATAATAATAATAAACAGGTTGTGTCTGGATGAGAGGGGTCTGAGATGATGTCTGTTTCTTCACTCAGGAGCACCGATGATCCTCACAGTCTTCTGACCCACACCAGACACTTATAGAAGAGCTCAATAACAGCAGCGTAAAACTCAACCTCTGCTGCACCTTCTTCCTCCTTTTAAAATAGATTTATTGAACATTTTCCTTTAACAGAACACGCATGAATATAAACCGTAATCATTAAAAAGGTAAAATAAGCATAAGCAGATTTATCCTAGGCTACTAAAAAGGAAAAGAAAAAAAAAGGAACTCAAATTAAGTGGATAAGCACACTAAACACATAGAGGTGGTACAATACACGTTCAGAACCTCACGCACTCAGCTGAGGTACACGAGTAGGAAAACTCTTCCACAGAATAGCTGACAAATCAATCTCTACATTACTGATATACGGCTTCCAGACATTATAAAACTGACCCGGCTGATTATGAACTAAACGTTAAATATTCCAGGGGGATTAGTTCCATTAAAATCCCGTGCCATCCAGATATAAACACATTCTTATCACTTATCCATTTCATTAATATGCTCTTCCTGGCTGCAAATGTGAGAAGATTGTGAAGTCTCTTTTCATTTGCTTTATCCGGCAGACCAAGGATCAAACATAAAGGTTCCCGCACCAACTCCTTATCAGAGAGATTATTAAATTCAGATATGATTTTGGCACAGTATCTTTGTAACTGATTGCATGACCAAACACAGTGAGTGAGGGTGCCACTTTGTGTTTTGCACTTAATAGAGGTGAAAGGGTATTGTTAAATGCATGTCTACGGTTCGGTGAAATATGCATTCTGTGTACAATTTTATATTGTATCGCCTTGGCACGGGAACATACCGAAATGTCATATTTCCAAATATTACCCCATTCTTCCTCACACATAGAGATAGAAATTTCCCTCTCCCAAACAAGTCCATTTAAAACTGCTTGTCCTTCAAATATTACTGACTTCTTTCCAGGTGTTTGAAAGAGTATTTTTTTCTACAGAGACAGACTTCTATTAGTACATAATGAGATATCCTTAAGATGTTCAATCGGGTTAGACACTTTTTAAAAGCAAGACCTACTGAGGTTAGAATAGGAGTGGAATCAAACACTTACTCAATAGAAAGCGGTACACCTCAGGGGACTGTATGTAGCCCTATATTGTTTGATATAATGACTGATGATGAGTTTTCTGGAGTTGAGCAGAGAATGAGAAAAGCCTTATATGCAGATGATGGAGCATTATGGTTCGTAATATTGGTATACTGAAGTCAAGAATGCAGAAAGAAATAGATCAGGCAGAAAGATGGTGGTATGAGTGGGGCTTTCGTTTATCTGCGGAAAAGATGCAATTTCTGAGAAACTGACTCGGAGTCTGTTAGTCCATAGGCCCAGGCCACATTTTTCACTAATTGGTACCACCCAAGGTGGCAAATTCTAGTTTGATATTACAACATGATAACCTTTTGTTAGTGGTAGCTTTGTCACAGAAATCAGCCTTCAATGACACTAACCGTTGAGCCAAATAATGAAAATATCTTGTAACTTTATTTGAACAGAACGTCATTCAAAGAAAAACAACATAATTCTACCTTGTTCATGAACTTATTTGGTCATTGCAAACTGTTTCTGTTTATTCATCATCATCGTCATCATCATCATAAAGGTGCTGGTCATATAATTAGAATATCATCAAAAAGTTGATTTATTTCACTAATTCCATTCAAAAAGTGAAACTTGTATATTATATTCATTCATTACACACAGACTGATATATTTCAAATGTTTATTTCTTTTAATTTTGATGATTATAACTGACAACTAAGGAAAATCCCAAATTCAGTATCTCAGAAAATTAGAATATTGTGAAAAGGTTCAATATTGAAGACACCTGGTGCCTCACTCTAATCAGCTAATTAACTCAAAACACCTGCAAAGGCCTTTAAATGGTCTCTCAGTCTCGTTCTGTAGGCTACACAATCATGGGGAAGACTGCTGACTTGACAGTTGTCCAAAAGACGACCATTGACACGTTGCACAAGGAGGGCAAGACACAAAAGGTCATTGCAAAAGAGGCTGGCTGTTCACAGAGCTCTGTGTCCAAGCACATTAATAGAGAGGCGAAGGGAAGGAAAAGATGTGGTAGAAAAAAGTGTACAAACAATAGGGATAACAGCACCCTGGATTGGATTGTGAAACAAAAGCTATTCAAAAATGTGGGGGAGATTCACAAAGAGTGGACTGCAGCTGGAGTCAGTGCTTCAAGAACCACTACTCACAGACGTATGCAAGACATGGGTTTCAGCTGTCGCATTGAGCCACGCCTGAACAACAGACAGCATCAGAAGCGTCTCGCCTGGGCTAAAGACAAAAAGGACTGGACTGCTGCTGAGTGGTCCAAAGTTATGTTCTCTGATGAAAGTAAATTTTGCATTTCCTTTGGAAATCAGGGTCTCAGAGTCTGGAGGAAGAGAGGAGAGGCACACAATCCACGTTGTTTGAGGTCCAGTGTGAAGTTTCCACAGTCAGTGATGATTTGGGGTGCCATGTCATCTGCTGGTGTTGGTCCACTGTGTTTTCTGAGGTCCAAGGTACAAGGAAGTTTTAGAGCACTTCCTGCTTCCTGCTGCTGACCAACTTTATGGAGATGCAGATTTCATTTTCCAACAGGACTTGGCACCTGCACACAGTGCCAAAGCAACCAGTATCTGGTTTAAGGACCATGGCATCCCTGTTCTTAATTGGCCGGCAAACTCGCCTGACCTTAACCCCAGAGAGAATCGATGGGGTATTGTCAAGAGGAAGATGAGAGACACCAGACCCAACAATGCAGAAGAGCTGAAGGCCACTATCAGAGCAACCTGGGCTCTCATAACACCTGAGCAGTGCCACAGACTGATCGACTCCATGCCACGCCGCATTGCTGAAGTAATTCAGGAAAAAGGAGCCCAACTAAGTATAGAGTGCTGTACATGCTCATACTTTTCATGTTCATACTTTTCAGTTGGCCAAGATTTCTAAAAATCCTTTCTTTGTATTGGTCTTAAGTAATATTCTAATTTTCTGCTTATTTTGTTCTACTTGCTTATAGAACAAAGATGGTCGGAGTAATCTTGATTTGAAAATGCATCAAATTAAACAAAGTTGCAATCATCGGACATTTCTTTACTCATTTTCACACAGCTGAATAAGTCGCAAAGTGCTTGTGGCCTCCAAGGGTAACATGTATCAAAATAAACAGCAGGACTTACCTTTTCAGATGATGCTAGTGGCTTATCAGTACAACAAAGTATGGTGGAGTAATCTGGTTTTGAAACTAGCACCAGTCGTTGTTGTTGCATAATATACTATTTCATATACAGTTCATACATATTTTTTCAAATTGCTAGGTCATGGATTGTCCCACCATCATGGTTCTGATATCACCAGATTACAGACAGTCTTGTCTATCCTTATGTGACCTTCTTATTTTTTATCTGACCCGGTTTGTCCCACCCTTCATCAGCACTCACACTCTGGACATGGATGATGTTAGAATTTATTGGATGCCTGCACACAGAGCAGTAGGAGACAAATGGAAGAGTTCAGTCATGTTACAGTTCCACCCACAGTAGTTCTCCATAACTCTGCTGCACTTAATATAACAGTAAACAGTATGGTGTTCTAAACAAAACAGACAAAAATAATACAGGAATCTGAAGTAAGTAAATTTCTCCATGACAATGAAACAGACTTTTTCTAAACAATTCAATGTTGTCTTTTCCTTGTGTCTTTTTCTTATTAAACTTATTACGTTGTGATCGTATAAGACATTTTAAATCAAGCCGGAATAACATGAATAGAAAAACTAAATATAAAGTAATGAATAATATGAGGTACATAAATTACACAGCATCCATTTTATGGGAACTCTGTATGTACAAGAAGTTAATGAAACTATGAATTAAGTGCTTTACAAAACACAGTTAGCACAAAACACAATACAAAAAATGCACAACTGAATAAACAGAGTAAATCCGTAAACTTTATACGATAAAGAAATAATTACCTGCACACAGAGCAGTAGGAGACAAATGGAAGAGTTCAGTCATGTTACAGTTCCACCTAATCAGAATACGTTTCACTTAATTAGCACATGGCAAAATGGCGCACGTGGAAAAGAGTACATCAAAACGGAAATAAAAGTACCAAAATAACGCACTTATAAAAAGAAAACACACTCCACAAATCAATCAATGTCTACAATGTTCAATACCTTTCTGCCAGTGTCTAATATTTCACATGAAATGATATTTTTAACTTTTAGTGTGGAGCTACAACAAAAACGACTCACCCACAGCAGTTCTCCATAACTCTGCTGCAGACTCCTCGAACTCATTGGGCAATAGCGCCACCGGCGCAACCAATAGGAAGTGCGATCTCATTAATGCAGGATTTACTTAAAGAACCTAGGAACTGATATTTATATTTATATGACATTTATCTCGTTACATACACCCCCCTTATATCCTGCTTAATGGGGACAAAACATAAGAAAAACCAACAGTGAAGAAAAGGAGGGAAAAAAAAAAAAAAAAAACCTGTATATACAACTCCAACTTCATGTTTTCAATCAACAAGGAAGAGAAAAAAATTAAAAAAAATGCACATGGAGTACAATGTAGCTGTCAATCATAGATTCTCCCATAAGGAGTACATAAAGACTAAGGGAGGCGCCTACCCCCAATCTCATAGTAGACTAAAGAGATGCCTGTTACACCTCAAAAATTCCATTATGTACTAACTCATCATTTGATTCATAATCTCTGTATCAGTCTATTTCCTTTGTATTCTCAACTTTAAGCATGAAATCAAATGTAACTTTCTTTTTATGTGAAAATGCTTTTAACTAAATAAATGAAAGAACTCATGGTAGAGTCAGAACTGTCTATGTGTTGTTTGTTCATTTCATAAATCAGTCTTTTGGGAGGCTTAATGACTCTGCCAAGCCCAGTTCGTGTTACTGCAGCCTCTACATGCCTTGGCTGTGTGCACACTACAGGCTCCTTTGTGACCTCGTCTGTGACACGTTCTCCTTGAGTTGAGGTAGAGTCTTGACCTCCTACTTCAGGCAAATCAACATCACTTGTCACATTTACATCACTTCTTTCAACATCATTTATCACTTTGACGACACTTCTTTCCTGCAGGTTCCCAGCATCAGTACTTGCAGAGTCCAGGATCCCTGACACACAATCAGACACATCAGGTAAGTCTGTACAGTTTGTACGTCCATCCTCCTCAACAAAACCATCAGGATTACTTAAAATCCAGTTTGCAGTTCTGTCATCATGATCAACTTTGTTTCCTCGAACATCAGTTACATCAGTTACATTGTCCATTTCATCCTGTTCCTGAGGTTCATCAACTGGTAGGAAGTTCACAGGTAACAAAAAATTTCTATGAACTACCCTCACTTTGTCGGAGTTGATTTCCCGAATCCTGTAAACATTGATGTCAGGATACACAACCATAACTTCATATGGGGATGACTCCCATTTATCAGCAACTTTTCTTCTACCTTTTTCACCTCTGTTCGCAACCAGTACTCGATCACCAACAGTCAGTGGACAGCCCTTCACCTTTCTGTTATAGAGTCTGCCATGTCGTTCCTGTTCTTTTAGAGTGTGCATCCGTGCTATGTGAGCTGCTTCTCGCAAGTCTTTCCTCAGCTTGGACACAAAATCTTTGTAGTCCACCACATTCTCATTTAGAAGCACATTTTGAAACAGGACGTCAATTGGGAGACGAGGTACTCTGCCAAACATAAGAAAGAATGGCGCAAAACCCGTTGTCTCATGTTCTGTGCAGTTGTAACAGAAGGTAAGTTGCTGTAGCATCTGCGGCCATTTTGATTTAGCTTTAGGAGGCAATGTCCTGATCATGCTTCCAAGAGTCCTGTTGAACCTCTCGGCAATGCCGTTACCCATGGGGTGGTATGGTGTTGTATGCGACTTGTCTACACCCGCCATGGTCAACAGTTCCTTGATTAGCTTGCTCTCGAAATTAGCCCCCTGATCAGAATGAATTCTTTTGGGGAATCCATAGACTAGAAAGAAATCATTCCAGAGTCTTTTTGCAATTTGTTTGGCCGACTGATTCTGGCATGGAAATGCATGGGCCATTTTTGTAAAATGATCCGTTACAATCAGTACATCCACAGACTTTCCTTCTCTGATCTCTGCCGACCAAAAGTCGATGCAGACCAGTTCTAGGGGTTCCGAGGTTCGGATACTTTCTAACGGAGCACAAGCATTGGGTTCTGAGGTTTTACCAACCACACATCGGCGACAAGTCTTCATGTAATCATCAATATCTTTTTGCATTCCAATCCAGAAGAATCGTTGTCTTGCAAGTGAAACTGTTCTACTATGTCCTTGATGTCCTGCTGCATCGTGGAGTCCATGAAGAACTTGTGATTTCAAAGAAGCAGGTACAACAAACAGGTAGAGTTTCTTGTTTAGCTTCAGATCCGTTTTCACCTTATATAGTACTCCATTACAGACAACAAGTTTGTCATGGTGCTTCAACAGTCTCCTCACACTTGTGGATTCCTTTGCTTGTTCTCTTTTAGAAGGTTTCCGACATCTCTCAATATAATACAGAATCCGACACAAGGTGCTGTCCTGCCCCTGTGCATTTACAATGTTGCTGTGCTGCAGAGGAGGGTCAAACTGTTGCGGTTGCGGGATGGCTGGTACTGTCCCCAGAACTTCACTCAAACCCCCTGTAGCATGTGCTGTCAACAACGCAGAAACTTCCTGGCTCCCAGAAGAACATGAAGGTGAGAGTCCATCACTGGTTGTGTCACGAGAACCTTCAACAACTCCCTGATGGTTACTTGCACACTTGAAAGCCTCTTGAACAGAGTTGTCAATAACACCACCGACATCCTTCAAGAGAGATAAGTATGGTTCAGTAATAAGGCGATGTCCTATGCAAGACTGGACAAATGGCTCACGGCTCAGAGCATCCGCGACAACGTTTTTTGTTCCCGGGACATACTTCAGATCAAAACTGTAAGAAGCAAGTTTTGCCACCCATCGCTGCTCACATGCATCAAGTCGAGGTTTAGTCAGAATATATGTGAGAGGATTATTGTCAGTCCATGCCGTAAAGTGCCGTCCTCTCAGCCAATGGCTAAACTTCTCACAGATAGCCCACTTTAAGGCAAAGAATTCCAATCTGTGAGCTGGATAGTTCATTTGTGAGCGAGACAGAGTTCTACTCGCAAAGGCTACGGGTCTGGCAATCTCTTCACCTGGCATAACTTGCGACAATACAGCTCCAACTCCATCGAAAGATGCATCGACAGCCAAAATGAAAGGTTGGTCAAAGTCTGGGTGAGCCAGTGTCACATTTTTGGTCAGTTCCAGTTTTAGTGTGTGCAAAGCTTCTTCACAATCTGTTGTCCAGTCAGCTGGGGATAGTTTGAGGTAACTAACTTTCTTTCTCGGTTTGCGTCCTTTCGTGACAGGAGTCAGTTTGACTGCACCTGATGTCAGCTTGAATAGAGGCTTAGCTTTTGCCGAGCATCCTTCAATAAAATGTTGATAATACAGAACCATTCCAAGAAAGGACCTGACCTTTTTCTGACATGGTGATTTTCCATCAGGTTCCATCAAGTCAGAAACTTGAATCTGGTTAATTGCTTCAACTTTCCCTGGATCAGTGTTAATCCCTTCTTTGCTTATGATGTGTCCAAGAAATTTCACCGATCGTCTCAGGAAACAACACTTCTTTGGAGCCAACTTCAGATTGTGATGTGACAACCGAGAGAGAACCATTTCAAGACGTTGAAGGGCTACGGACTCAGAAGGGGCAAACACCATCAAATCATCAAGGTAACAGAGGACACTGCTGAAATTCTCATCTCCAAAGACAGACATCATCATTCTCATGAAAGTGGCTGGGCTATTGGAGAGACCTTGAGGAAGCCTATTATACTCATGAAGGCCAAATGGGGAAGTGAAGGCAGTGTACTTTTTGTGTTCTTCCTCTAGGGGGACGTTATAATACCCTGAGGTAAGATCCATGGTTGAGAAGAACGCGTTGCCAACCAATGCAGCTAACACGTCGGACTGGTGTGGCAAAGGATAGGCGTCTCTGACAGTCCTCGCGTTTAACCACCTGAAGTCAGTGCAGATCCTGAGATTGCCGTTCTTCTTCCAAACTAATACAAAAGGGGACGCATAGTCACTATGTGACTTGCGGATGATTCCTTTTTCCTCCATCTCATTTAACACTGTTCTCAGTTTGGCATACTGGCTTGGTGGTATACGCCTGTATGGAAAACGGAAAGGTCTGTCATCAGTGAGGTTAATCCGATGGACAAAGCCTTTAGCCTCTCCACAGTCCATTTTGTCTCTTGAGAAAACTGACTCATACTTCTCAATAATGTGTAACAACTTGTCTCTCCAGCGGGCTGACACTTCACATGACTCCAAATCAAGATCGTCAAGTTTCAAGTCACTCAAGACCTGCTTCATCTCATCACTGGATCTAAGAGGTAAGGGTTCCTCAGTACACTGCAGATTTGACTGAAGCTGTTTTGGCAGCGGTAAATCTTGAACAGAAATACAAGGTGACACGTCGGCTATTTTTGCATTTCTCTTCAACACAACTCTGTGATCAGTGGGGTTGATGACTTTCAGGGGAATAGAACCATCTCCCCATAGTGGTGTTATGACCCTTCCAACCAATATTTGTCTTGGTCTCGCTCTGGATTCTGTTGGTTCCACAATAACGGTACTGCCTACTGACAAGACAGAAGACTGTGGTAGCTTACCCCAAACCAGATGTTCAGTTTGTGGTTCTAACGTCACACTCCTTTGTAATTTAACGGTACCGATTTTCTCAGGTATGGATTCACCTCTCCATCTTTCTGTGTTAGAGAAAAGAGATAGAAACAAAGAGCATTCATCACTCTCATTGTTACTTGACTTAGCCATGAGCTTCCAGTAACCGTTGGTTTCTCTCAATTCCATCAGAAGTCTCTTTATGACGTTTGTGCCCAAAATCATCTCTTCAGTCTGCCCAGGCACAACCAAAGCAGGAATTATCATGGAGCAGCCATACACTGTAGCTTTAAGATCATAGACTGCGGTAGGGGTAACTTGATGGCCACCACAACCAACAATGACAATATCTTGTGCTGACTGACTTGTCATATCTGGGTTACTTTTCAGCAAATTTACTTCAGCAGACCTACTGATAGTACACGCCATTGATCCACTATCGATTAAAGCTTTAAGGATGAGATCCTTCTCAACTGAAACAGACGTATAAAACAAGCTATCAGCTTTTGGGACTCTTTGTACTCCTTGAAAGATGACTGTTTTGTCTGATGATACATCACTGAAGATTTGACACGACTCATAATCCATTAAATCATCAAAACTGAATATGGGAGATTCACTCTCAAGATCTACGTGATCCTCCCTCACACGTAGATCACTTAGTTTGACTGCTGGTTGATTGAGGAAGCATCCTTCCTTTCCTTTGGACAGCGGTTTCTTGGATGATCAGGTGAAAAACATTGGAAACAGAGCCTATGATTTTTGCAGTGAGTAAAAGCAGAATGCGAGGTGTCCTTGCACACTAAGCATGGTGCATCATTCAAGCCTGGAATTCTGGGCAAGTTACTTCTTTTCCTGTTCTCCTTAGTCGCTTGTGCATTACCACTATTATTCATCAGAACTCTCTCCAGCATATCACTCACCTTTTCCAGAGCCATATTCTCCGACTGTTTTGACTGAAGTGATTCCTGTTCAACTTTCACTGGGCACGTGCTAGGACTTACATGCATCTCATTCACAGAAAATTTCTTTTCACATTCACATGGTCTATGTCCTTTACCTGTGGCTCTGAGATTTTTTTCGGAATGATACTCATTCAGGATCTCTTGCACTTCATAAGCTGTCCATTTGTCAATGGTTTTTGAGCGAAATGTCAGCGCTAGATCTGAGTCTGGACAACTCCTGATGAACATGCATGTGACTTCAATCAGTTGATTATCCAGCATCTTTCCCTGTTGCTTTAGACACTCAGCTGTGACGTCCGCAGTACGGTTCAAGCGCAACCAGTAATCGAAGGGATCCTCCTGAGGTACTGGAAGAGTAGTGTAGAAATCTTGCAATGGAATAGGAGAATACTGTTGGCAGCTGAAATGGTTCTGTAATAGGGTGTAGATTGCGTCAGGATTTGTTCTGATATCTAAACCGCATGACAGCATCCCCACTTTAACAACATCTTTGGCTTTGCCTCTCAGGTGTATTAAAATCTCTTCACCTTGCTCTTCAGTAGGCAGAAACCCCTTCCTTATGAAGTTTTTCATGAGCTCCACCCACTCATCGCGTGTAACAGCGTCTGATGCATCACCTCTGAAAATCGGAGGATCTTTAACTTCCCTCTGACGCACAACTTGGATTTGTGAGGTACTTGACATGGAGCTTTTGTCAGGTTTGCATCTACTATCATGATCATTCGGAGTACACTTAGATGCAGCTTCTGTTTGACTGTGCAAATTCAAATGTGCAAGGATACTATCTGCTAGCTGCAGACCTACTTGTTGCACTATGTTACCCATCTGACTCATTATGTCACTGGTATAGACTGGAGTCGATGTGTTAATTGGCTGAGCAGTTTCAGAACTGGTGTGATTCACATGAATAGGGTTCACTTTAGCATTTAGAGCTGGAATTGCATTTGCTTCTATGCCCACAACGTTGTTTACGCTACACCTAGTAGAACTAGGGCTAATGTCTGGGAAGGGAATTGGCGTCACTAACAGACCTCTCCCTCGACCAGCACTAACAGGAGTGTCCACATAATGTGATTTGTTCAAACTTGCATTTTCCATCATCAAGTAATAAAGGTATACAAGTGTGAAAAGAAGAAAGAAGCATACACTATGTTCTATAAATGCTGAGAAACCCAAATTCAATAATATTGTCAAACCACTTCAGAGTGTTTATTCAAGAGTCTTTTCCTGATGTATGTTTAAAGTCCTGGAATAACTAATAAGAGCTTAGCTGAAGGTCCTGTGCAGTGAAGAATGAAGACAGGCCCGCCGGTTCGATGTTTGGATGATTTTCGACCACCTTGACTGAAGTCCTGAGTCACGGCACCAATGTGACCTTCTTATTTTTTATCTGACCCGGTTTGTCCCACCCTTCATCAGCACTCACACTCTGGACATGGATGATGTTAGAATTTATTGGATGCCTGCACACAGAGCAGTAGGAGACAAATGGAAGAGTTCAGTCATGTTACAGTTCCACCTATTCAGAATACGTTTCACTTAATTAGCACATGGCAAAATGGCGCACGTGGAAAAGAGTACATCAAAATGGAAATAAAAGTACCAAAATAACGCACTTATAAAAAGAAAACACACTACACAAATCAATCAATGTCTACAATGTTCAATACCTTTCTGCCAGTGTCTAACATTTCACATGAAATTATATTTTTAACTTTTAGTGTGGAGCTACAACAAAAACGACTCACCCACAGCAGTTCTCCATAACTCTGCTGCAGACTCCTCGAACTCATTGGGCAATAGCGCCACCGGCGCAACCAATAGGAAGTGCGATCTCATTAATGCAGGATTTACTTAAAGAACCTAGGAACTGATATTTATATTTATATGACATTTATCTCGTTACACTTATCTGAAAAGATATCCCCCCTAACATCAATATCTTTTGAGATAGATATACAAATATAACAATTTAATAGATGCAAAAAATTGTTTTCTTTAATGTGAAGGCTAATATAAAATGTATACAACAAATATCATGTCAAATTATGGCAGATCTGGATAGCCCTGACTGTCCTGAAAAAATCAACATATAGCATGTATGGCTACCTCTTACAATAGACTTCATACAAACCTGCTGTGCAGATACTGTAGGACGATAATGGCAAAAATAATGATTGTCCCAAAAGATTAGTAAAGCTACTCATTTGAAATGGTTACCATGTTTCAAAGTACTTATATGGACTCTACAAACAAACTGGTACCAAAGAGATTTTGCCACCTTAGGTGGTACCAAATTCTGGCTTGGCGCATGGACTATGTATCTCTGAAATGCTTTGGCATCTTAACACTAAACTGTGTGTACCATTGTCACCTCACACAGAACACACCACATCGATTTGATAATAGCGCCACCTATTGGTCAAACGTGATAACTAAAATTTTGATTTTGACTAAAATCATTCTAAAATGGCTTCAATTGCTGTAGTTGGTCTGATGCTTGCTTCTGTAGTGCTTGGCCCGTAATTGCTGCTTGCAACTATATTTATTATTGCTGTTGGTGCCATTATTATTATTACTACTGACACATGTTGTTTAACACCAATAGAGTTTAAGTTCACACACCTCTATTACTTGCACCAATAGAGTTGATCAAACACATTGGCTTCAGTCTGTTGCAGGCTGCTGAGAGGTTTGTGATTGTAGCTCCGTGTAGCTTCGCTTTTTATTGAATCTCTACCTTACTTTCACTCCTTTTTTTCTAAAGTGATAACATATAACTTAATTCCCACCATATTTCAGGTGCTATCCTTCAAACTAATCTAACTAGTTCGCTTTTAAAACCGCGAGTGCAGCTTGTTAGCCCGTTAGCTTGTCACTCGTGGTTCCATTTGCATTTCGCGCCTATTATTTATTTATTTTTATTTTTTCCTCGCTCCGTTTTTCACGAGCTCATCAAACAACAGTGGTAAGTGGTAAGTTAAGTTGGTGTCATTCATCAATCACGGTGAGTAATGGCTTCTTCTCCTGCTATTGTTGTTTGCACTGTCTGCCACATGTATAGTTTATCTGTCTCTGTCAGCAGCGAGGGATTCACATGTGATAAATGCAGGGAAATAGTTAGGCTGACAGAGAAGGTTTTAGAACTAGAGACACGCATCCAAACTTTATTTGAGGATAGTAAGAATGTGAGGGCTGTAGATACTGCTTTGGATGCGACTAGCTCAGGGAGTCCTGTACATTGTTCGGTTTCGGTTGAGCCCGTGCAGCAGGGCAGCTGGGTGACAGTGAGGCGGCATAGTCGCGGGTCAAAACACCACTCTTCCGTTCCGATCAGAACATCAAACAGGTTCTCCCCACTCAGTGAAGCACCCACTGAGAAACCTGATGAAAGTGCTCTAGTTATTGGCGATTCTATTGTACAGAACATGAAAATAGAGACACCAGCCACCATAGTCCATTGTTTACCAGGAGCCAGAGCGCCTGACATCTTGGCAAATTTAAAAGTGCTGGCTAATGCTAAACGTAAATTCAGTAAGATCCACGTCGGCGCTAATGATGTTCGACTTCGCCAGTCGGAGATCACTAAAAATAATGTTAAAGAGGTGTGTGAACTTGCAAGTACGATGTCAGACACTGTAATATGCTCTGGTCCCCTCCCTGCTTACCGGGGTGATGAGATTCATAGCAGACTGTCGTCACTTAATGGCTGGATGTCTAAGTGGTGCCCGCAAAATAACATAGGCTTCATAGACAATTGGATGAGTTTTTGGGGCAGAACTGACCTGTTGAAAAGAGATGGTGTTCATCCCTCCTGGGGTGGTGCCGCTCTTCTCTCTAGAAATATGGCACATAGTCTTAGAGTTTGTACTTGACTAACTGGAGCCCAGGTCAGGAAGCAGACAGACTGGCTAAACCGATCGTCTGCTAGCCACCTCACGTCACAGAAGTCAGTTAACTCTCAGCACATAGAGACTTCTTCACCTAGATATCACTCTATAGAGACTGTGTCTGTTCCCCGAACTAGAAAATACAGAAAACATCCAAACCAATGTAATAGTAACAATTTAATTGATGTTCAACAAATAAAAAAACGATATAATACAGATAAAGACTTGATAAAGCTTGGCTTATTGAATATTAGATCCCTTTCTTCAAAAGCACTTTTTGTAAATGATATGTTCACTGACCATAAACTAGATGTGCTTTGTCTGACAGAAACCTGGCTAAAACAAGATGATTACATTACTTTAAACGAGTCTACACCCCAAGATTACTGTTACAAACATGAACAGCGTCCAAAAGGTAAAGGGGGAGGTGTTGCTACAATTTATAGAAATATTTTCAGTATCTCTCAAAGGTCGGGCTTCAAGTATAATTCGTTTGAAGTAATGGTGCTCCATATAACGTTATCCAAAGAAACAAGCGTTAATGATAAATCCTCTGTGATGTTTGTACTGGCTACTGTATACAGGCCACCAGGGCACCATACAGACTTTATTAAAGAATTTTCTGATTTTCTGTCGGAGTTAGTGCTGACTGCAGATAAAGTCCTAATTGTTGGTGATTTTAATATCCATGTTGATAATGAAAAAGATTCATTGGGATCAGCATTTATAGACATTCTAAACTCTATTGGTGTTAAACAACACGTGTCAGGACCTACTCATTGTCGAAATCATACTCTAGATTTAATACTGTCACATGGAATTGATGTTAGTGGGGTTGAAATTTTGCAGCAGAGCGATGATATCTCAGATCATTATCTAGTCTCCTGTATATTCCATATAGCTAAAGCTGTAAAGCCAACTTCTTGTTACAAATATGGTAGAACCATTACCTCTACCACAAAAGACTGCTTTATAAATAATCTTCCTGACTTATCTCAGTTCCTCAGTATATCCAATAGCTATGAACAACTTGATGATGTAACAGGAACTATGGACTCTCTCTTTTCTAGCACTTTAGATGCGGTTGCTCCTTTACGCTTAAGGAAGATTAAGGATAAGAGTCCAACACCGTGGTATAATGAGCACACTCGCGCCCTAAAGAGAGCAGCCCGGAAAATGGAGCGCAGCTGGAGGAAAACTAAATTAGAGGTATTTCGTTTAGCTTGGCGGGAAAGTACCCTATCCTACAGAAAAGCATTAAAAACTGCTAGATCTGATTACTTTTCGTCTTTTCTAGAAGTAAACAAACATAACCCTCGGTATTTATTCAATACAGTGACTAAATTAATGAAAAATAAAGCATCAACAGGTGTTGGCATTTCCCAAGAGCATAGCAGTAATGACTTTATGAACTATTTTACTTCCAAGATCGATACTATCAGAGATAAAATTGTATCCTTGCAGCCGTCAGCTACAGTATCGCATCAGATAGCACACTATAGATACCCCTGAGGAACAATTCCGTTCATTCTCTACTGTAGGAGAGGAAGAATTGTATAAACTTGTTAAATCATCTAAACCAACAACATGTATGTTAGACCCGATTCCATCCAAACTACTAAAAGAGCTGCTTCCAGAAGTCATAGATCCTCTTTTGGCTATTATTAACCCTCTGGGGTCCGAGGTCATTTTGGGGCCCTTGAGATGTTTTGACATGTCCTGATATTTGTGCTTTTTTCAGCTACTTAAAACATACTATTGACCAACATGTAATTTTTTTTGTATTCAGCACAAACTGTGCTACAATAATATGTGACCAAGATGGATGTACATGTTTGCATTTTTTAGAAAAAAAAATATTATGCGTGGTTAGTAAGTTTTGAGAAAAAAAATGTAGCTGAAATAAGGCCTTAAAACCCACACTAAATAGTCCTGAATAAGACTTTTGAGTAATCAGTCTTGTAGGCTAGAATATTTACTTCAAAATTATGTGAAAATCATTCTGCTTACTCATTCACAGAAAACAATATATTGATTTAAAATTTTCAAGACATGTTTTGTGATCGAGGGTCTATATGCGAGGGAGTGGTAATGGCCATGAATATTGAGTGAGTCTCACCTGAGAGACAAAGGGCCCTCCCCTATGGGGCCCTAATGGCCCATCAGTGTGACTGTGACTGTGAGGCAGGTAAGAGAGAATGTGAGGACATTGAAAAAAAGGGTTTTTTTAATTATTTGTGTTTTATTTACAACACAGTATAATCAAAACATACATAATGAAGGTCAAAGACACATTATTGTGCACACTGATCTAACCACAGAGATGTGAACTGACAACAGATTCTGTTCAACAAGTAAATCATACCTGATATTTATTTTAAGTGTTTCTACTTCTTTCCATGGATTCAAGAAGAAAAAAAACATAATCAGTAGAAAAGGAGCTTGTTTTAACATAGAATATCAGTGTAGTTGAACATCTGATGTTGGTTCAGCGCTCTCAGAGGAAAACAGTTTGAAGAGACATCAGGATTCATCTGGTGCTGGTATCTGATTCAATAAAATACAAACAAAAAAACATTTGTGAGCATGTTAATATCAGGAACATCTGTATATATATATATATATACACATGTATTGTAGCCATCGACTCACACATGCTTTGTACTATCATAAAAAAGAGAAAGAAATCTTATATCTGAGAAACTAATTATTATTGTTTAGCACGTTATTAAAATCTATTTCTGAACAGAGTAGGCTATTAATAATAAACATGTACTAAACATACTTAGACTCGTAGCATTCATCATGTTACAGTGTACACTCATATTACTCTTAATGTTTTATATAGAGCATGAAAACATCATCGCGTCGTAAGAAATTTAAATACAATGAATTGCCCCTCATATTCAAAATGTTTTACACGATTTCAAACATTGTAGTCAGGAATTATAGTTTGGGAAAAACCCAACTATGATTTTGTAGTCATATAGTCTAGTATGTATGATTTTATAGTAGCCTATGACATGATTCTGAAGCCACAGACTCAAGCATGCTTTGTACTATAAAAAATGATCTTTTATATCTGAGAAACTAATTATTATTGTTTAGCACGCTATTACAATATATTTGTGAACAGAGTATTAATAATAAACATGGTCTAAACATTCTTAGACGAGTAGCATTCATCATGTTGTCGTTTGGGAAAAACCCAACTAACTGTTTAAATCTGTTCAAGTTTATGACACAATAACACGGTAACTAATGCAAAAAAGAAACATAACTTACTCATCAGATCGATCTCCTCTTCTGGATGAAATCGTGTTCTTCTTTCGAGGGAAATCCTTTCTTTACTCAGCGTGAACAGTAACAGTAGCCGCGATGAGGACCTCCGCTCTTTGTTTGTTTTGGGCGTTTACACGCGCTCACGCACCACGTGGCTATTTACATATGAACGGCGCGAGGAGCGCGTGGGCGTGAACTCATTAGAGATAATGAGTCAGACGGGAAAGATTGAACATCGTGTTGGTTTCATACGGATTACTTCATCACAGAATGTTTGTTTTCAATAGGACTTGCTTCATTTCGAAGTAGACACTTCAGGCTTTCTATAGATATAACTCCCATGTCTCTGTGTTGAGTATTCGCTGAGTTACAGTTCATTTTAGTGACGCGTTTCTCAAAACAGTTTGCGGAGACGGAGAAGACAGAGAGCACACCCTGTTTATTTTCCTATTTCTCCAAAAGCATGTTGTGTTGTTATTGTGAGTGTACTCAAAAAAAAGTAGACACTTAACAGTTTCGATTGATGTATAACACTTATTTGTGTGACCAAAATCAACAGAGTATTTTTAGTGTCTTTTGCACTGATCTTAAAAAAAACGACGATACAGCCGACCCCAGAGAGTTAATTCATCATTGTCATTAGGATATGTCCCCAAAACCTTCAAATTGGCTGTTATTAAGCCTCTCATTAAAAAACCACAACTTGACCCCAAAGACCTAGTTAATTATAGACCGATCTCAAATCTCCCTTTTCTGTCAAAGATACTAGAAAAGGTAGTATCCTCACAATTATATTCCTTCCTAGAGAAAAATGATATCTGTGAGGAATTCCAGTCAGGATTTAGATCATATCATAGTACTGAGACTGCTCTCATTAGAGTTACAAATGACCTGCTTCTATCAACTGATCGTGGTTGTATCTCTTTATTAGTTCTACTGGATCTTAGCTCTGCGTTCGACACTACCCAGATAGCACACGTACGTCTGCAAGATGTCTGTTAAAGATCTCTTGATCTGGAAAGCATCTGCAGTCTACAAACGTCTGACAGACGTCTTTCAGATGTCAGTTTTACATACATTCTAAATCATAAACATCTTAAAGACATCTAATAGACATCTATTTGACATCTAAAAGGAGATGTCCTATAGACGTATTGCAGATGAGCAAACACCCTAAAAAATACGTCTTGCAGATGTAAATGCAGACGTCAAATAGACGTCTCCGAGATGTAAGTGTGCTATCAGGGTATCGACCACAACATTCTTTTGAATAGACTACAAAACTTTGTTGGCATTAGTGGAAGCGCCTTAGCATGGTTCAAATCATACTTATCTGACCGCCATCAGTTCGTAGCGGTGAATGAAGAGGTATCATATCGATCACAAGTACAGTATGGAGTACCTCAAGGCTCAGTACTAGGGCCGTTTTCACGCTTTACATGTTACCCTTGGGAGATATTATCAGGAGACATGGTGTTAGCTTTCACTGTTATGCTGATGATACTCAGCTCTATATTTCTTCGCGGCCCGGTGAAACATACCAAATTGAGAAACTAACGGAATGCATAGTCGATATAAAAAACTGGATGACGAGTAATTTTTTACTGCTAAATACTGAAAAAACAGAGGTGTTAATTATCTGACCTAAAACCCCCACATGTAATAACCTAGAACATTATTTAACACTCGATGGCTGCTCTGTCAATTCTTCTTCATCAGTCAGGAACCTAGGTGTGCTGTTCGATAGCAATCTTTCATTTGAAAGCCATGTTTCTAGCATCTGTAAAACTGCGTTTTTTCATCTCAAAAACATATCTAAATTACGACCTATGCTCTCAACGTCAAATGCAGAAATGTTAGTTCATGCGTTTATGACCTCAAGGTTAGACTATTGTAATGCTTTATTGGGTGGTTGTTCTGCACGCTTGATCAGCAAACTACAGTTAGTCCAAAATGCAGCAGCTAGAGTCCTTACTAGAACCAGGAAATATGACCATATTAGCCCGGTTCTGTCAACACTGCACTGGCTCCCTATCAAACATCGGATAGATTTTAAAATCTTGTTAATTACTTATAAAGCCCTGAATGGTTTAGCTCCTCAGTACTTGAGCGAGCTCTTATCGCATTATAGTCCGCCACGTCCGCTGCGTTCCCAAAACGCTGGCCGTTTGATAATACCTAGAATATCAAAATCGACTGCGGGCGGCAGATCCTTTTCCTATTTAGCACCCAAACTCTGGAACAATCTACCTAACTCTGTCAGTTTAAATCTAGATTAAAGACCCATCTCTTTACCCTGGCGTACACATAACACACTAATACGCTTCTATTATTCAAATCTGTTAAAGGATCGTTAGGCTGCATTAATTAGATCAACCGGAACCGGGAACACTCCCCACAACACATGATGTACTCGTTACATCTTAAGTTGAATGGCATCTATGCTAATATTTGTCTGTTTCTTTCTCATTCTGTGTCTCAGTCCGTATCCGATCAGATGGTGGATCAGCACCAAGAGATGATGTCTGCAGCCCTGATCGTCAGCGGAGTCCAGGACACCCAGATGACCCCCAGAGACATCAATTTAAATTATAATAAACAAACAAATATATATTATAAAAATAGACAGAGAAACAATAAATGCATTAAACTATACATTACAATTATAGCAAATGAATAAATCATATAAATGAAAAACTTCAAATAATGAATAAAACACAAATATAACAAATACATTAAATTATAAATTAAAATGCTCCATCGGGACAAGACCTCGGGAATCAGATAAGCCCTTTACACAATCTGACATGGCTGCGGTTGGAATTGAACTGCTGGTTTTGTCTGGTCAGAGGAGAACTGACCCCGACTGAGCCTGGTTTCTCCCAAGGTTTTTTTCTCCATTCTGTCTCAGAGGGAGTTTTGGTTCCTTGCCGCTGTTGCCTCTGGCTTGCTCAGTTGGGGAGACTTAATTTCTAGCGATTATCGCCGATTTGATTGCACAGATACTATTTAAACTAAACTGAGCTAGACAATGACATCTCTGAATTCAATAATGAAATGCCTTTAATTGAAAATTTAGAAAATTAAGTGTTTAATCTTATCATTATACATTACTGACAGTCTGTCCTCCAATTTGATACTGTTAAGTGCTTTGACACAATCTGTATTGGTAAAAGCGCTATATAAATAAAGGTGACTTGACTTGAGTGAGAGGAAAAACGGATGCTTTCAAAAAACACACACAAAAAAACCCCCTGCTCCAATTGCAGAAGTGAACAAACATTTATTAGAAAACTGAAGTGGAAATGGCAAACACTGCATTTATACTACTGAGCAACATTAGTATATTCGGTAACACTTTATTTTGATGGTCCCTTTTGAACATTCTGTTGACACTAAGTAATGTTGCAACTACATGTTAACAAACTCTCATAAGAGTATTAGTAGACTGTCTGCTTCATATCTACTAACTCCTTATTGTGTTGGTCTCCCAACAGATATTCTACTGACTATAAGTAACTTTGCAAGAACGTGTCAACTTAATCTAACCCTAACCCTACCAGTCAACTAATACACTACTAACACTCTCATGAGAGTCAGTAGAAATGTAGGTGCAACATTACTTATAGTCAATAGAATGTGTTAAAGGGACCATCAAAATAAAGTGAAACCGTATATTCCTCTATTTGTTTTATTTTAAATCCATGTTTCTGTACATGTGACAGCTCTAACATTAGTCCTGTAATCATTATGAAGAAAGGTCCCATCACATTCCTCATTTGTTAATTTCAGTCTGTAACCCAGGTTACTAGTAGATGGCAACAGCCATCGAAATTAAATAACAGATTATATGTATTTAAAAATGCTGAAAACGTAAATATGACTTTGAACAAATGAATTAATAATGTGAAAATATGTAAAAATATCAAAGTTATAAATGTGACCAATAGCGTAATGTCTCATTTGGTAAATTCGCCTATGAGATTGTGGTTAAATGACGTTACTTGACGTTCGTCATCGCAGCACTTTTAGGCCCCGTTTACACTGTCAGTTAAATGTGACCCAATTCCGATTTTTTGCTCATATGTGACACAGATCGGATCTGTTCTATGACAAACAGGAAAAAGACGCATGCATTCGGATATAGCGAGATTGGATTCAGGCCTCATTCATATGTGGAAATAAATCGGATATGTGCCAATGCCACTGTCATGTTTTAACGGAGCCAACGAGACATGAGACGTGCGGATCCATGTGCAAAGATTTTATATACAGTGGCATGCTCAAAACACAGGCAGGGTCAAACAACGGCAAACAGGTATGGCATAGGCAAGACAGAGTAATCCTAGGACAAGCGTGGGTCAACGATCGGCGAACAGTGTCCAACAGGGTAAGGCAGAGACAGTTAATCCAGGTACAAGAGCAATAGTCCAGGCGAGGCATAAACGGAGTCCGAACGGTGAGACAGGGGTAAATACAGGGAACACAGACTAGAAAACAACAAACAGGTACTGTATCGCAGCTAACACTAGGGGAGTGATAAACGCAGGACAATACTGGAACTGAACAGAAACACAGAATGGCACGGTTAGGCAGCTAGCGCTAGAAGAGAGCTATACGCAGATCAATACTCGGCAAACTGTGAATAGAAGTCCATGGTTTATATAGGGTGTGTGATTAGCTGTGTCCCAAAGCTAAGTGTACGCACTTCGGAGTGCACATTTTAAGTGTGAATACGTCCCAGTGGGCTGTCCCAAACTGAAGTGCATGGACTCCAAGGGGCGTATTTCAAGCGCGATTGCGTCACCGCAGAGCGACAAAGGCTGCCGTAATTCTAACACTTGTTTCGCTAGGTATATAAGGCAGTAGTCTTTACTTTTGTTGTGTTTTGTAGTGCTATCATGTAAGATATGTCCACAAATGTTTTAACCAAACTTGAGCACTTCAGAATTTTTGTATGCATGCCCTGCTGTCATATTTTCTAATGCTGCACCCATTTTTACATATGTTGAACATATTTTCAAAGATTGCACTACTGTCTAAATATTTTCTATAAGTGTTTACATTTTCTCTTGTTTTAGAACTATTCTGGAAAAAATGAGGTGAGGACCGGTGAGGGAGTGAGTGTCCCAGAACAGGTGAGGAGTGAGTGACGGGACAGGTGAGGAGTGAGTGGAAGCTGGTGGAGCTGCTCAGAGAGGACATCAAACTTCAGAGAGAGAGAGAGCAGGGAGAGAGAGAGAGAGAGAGAGAGCAGGGAGAGAATGGAAAGACAATGAATTATGTATTAACCCTTCTCCTAAGAAGAGAAAACAGTGGAAAAAATGGGTACATTAAAATTTTTCTGTATCTTTTTTGTCACGTTGTCAATGAAACAACCAATTTCTGCAGTTTATTTTTGTGATGTAAGTCAAGTCAAGTCAAGTCACCTTTATTTATATAGCGCTTTTACCAATACAGATTGTGTCAAAGCACTTAACAGTATCAAATTGGAGGACAGAGTGTCAGTAATATATAATAAGATTAAACATTTAATTTTCAGTTAAAGGCATTTCATTATTGAATTCAGAGATGTCATTGTCTAGCTCAGTTTAGTTTAAATAGTATATGAGCAATAAAATCGGCGATAATCGCTAGAAATTAAGTGTCCCCAACTGAGCAAGCCAGAGGCGACAGCGGCAAGGAACCAAAACTCCCTCTGAGACAGAATGGAGAAAAAAACCTTGGGAGAAACCAGGCTCAGTCGGGGGGCCAGTTCTCCTCTGACCAGACGACACCCACAGTTCAAAAGTTTCAGGTTCTAACGATTGTAGTATTATGTAGTTAGGTATTTTATTATATTTTTAGTTATATTTTTTAGTTTTAGTGTATTTTAATTGAGGTCTCTGGGGGTCATCTGAGTGTCCTGGTCTCCGCTGACGATCAGGGCTGCAGACATCATCTCTTGGTGCTGATCCACCATCTGATCATAGGAAAGAAACAGACAAATATTAGCGTAGATGCCATTCTACTTACGATGTAACGAGTACACCGTGTGTTGTGGGAAGTGTTCCCGGTTCCGGTTGATCTAATTAATGCAGCCTAACAATCCTTTAACGGATTTGAATAATAGAAGCGTATTAGTGTGTTATGTGTACGCCAGGCTAAAGAAATGGGTCTTTAATCTAGATTTAAACTGACAGAGTGTGTCTGCCTCCCGAACAGTGTTAGGTAGATTGTTCCAGAGTTTGGGTGCTAAATAGGAAAAGGATCTGCCGCCCGCAGTCGATTTTGATATTCTAGGTATTATCAAACGGCCAGAGTTTTGGGAACGCAGTGGACGTGGAGGACTATAATGCGATAAGAGCTCGCTCAAGTACTGAGGAGCTAAACCATTCAGGGCTTTATAAGTAATTAACAAGATTTTAAAATAGTAAAAACTGGAGGCTGGTCTTTTACAACAGTAATAAGTAATAAGTAAAAACAAAATGGTAAGTTGTATACATTATTCATTTTTGTAATGTAATTTATTTGTAAATGAGCCTGAGTACTTTCTGTACATTTTGTTATGCATATTCACATGTGTAAATGAAAAGTAATTATGTACATTGTTCATTTTTTAATGCAGCTTACAAAACGTTCTTCTATACATTTATTTTTTTGTCCCGTAAATAAATGTTTTACACATTAAAACAAATTGTTCTATACATTACTGAAAGTAATTTTTTTTTTCAACTATTTACAACATAGCCTAGGTTTAACATCAGAAAAACAACATCGATTTTGAGCCCAGCCCTGCCTCCAGGTGTTCTGGGGTCTTCGGGAGGAGAATCTCTTGGTGGCCAGCACCTCCTCAGCGACTCGGAGGACAGTGCGGTGGACAGTGGAACGAGGCATGTCCAACACTCTGGAGACCACTCTGTATGATGCACCACTGGCCAGACAGAAGAGAAACACCAGAGTCTGGATTGTGGCACTTCTCAATTTCTAGCGATTATCGTTGATTTGATTGCACAGATACTATTTAAACTAAACTGAGCTAGACAATGACATCTCTGAATTCAATAATGAAATGCCTTTAACTGAAAATTGAGTGTTTAATCTTATCATTATACATTACTGACACTCTGTCCTCCAATTTGATACTGTTAAGTGCTTTGACACAATCTGTATTGGTAAAAGCGCTGTATAAATAAAGGTGACTTGACTTGACTTCTCTTCTCAGAAGATCCAGAAGTACTGTCAGGGCCTCCCTGCTCAGCCTAAAACCATTAAAAACCTGTCCAGCGCTGGCACAATCAGCTTTATCCTGCAGTACAGGGGTCTGGTCTGATTTAGGGAAAGAAGGAAAAGAGAAATTGTTTAGAGCTATGACAAAGTAATTAGTAGAAGAAATATTGAGAAATTATTACAGAATTTTCATTTTTGAGTGAACTATCCTCTAATTAAAAGTATTATCTTGCATACTCTAATATACTTAAGGTATTGAGTGTAAAAGTAAAGTAGGCCTACACTATTGTTCTGAAAAAGAATTAGGATGGTTTTGCATTAATATTACTGCTGCACTAATGTGTCTTCTGAATATGTTCAAGGTTGTTAAATTTAAAGTTGCCTACTTCATATACTGTTGGGTTTAATCTACAATAATGCATCATGTTGTAAAAGACCAGCCTCCAGTTTCACAGACAAGGTTTAAGCCTAATTCTAGACTAAAGTGTAAGTCTGAGCTGTTTCAAGTGAAAGAAACTCGAACTGACTGATCTTAAAATATATCAGTGCCTTTGTTTTGTCTCAAGATGCACACCAGTAATGTTTTTTGTTTAGAAAATGATAAAAGTATGCATTATGTTTCTTTATTTGTTCCTGTACTGATTTTTTTCTCTGTTCTTATTTATAATAGGAAAGATAAAATAAAAAACAGCTATATTGTGATTATTAATATGGTAGCCTAATTATTAATAAGAAAAGAACTGCAGGAAAACTTTAATCTGTCTCATAATCAACCTTGCTGACTCTATATTGACTTTAAATGGGTGTAGCAATCATTTTTTTTGTCCGATTTCATACATACGAATATATCATTTTGAAGGTCTTTTTAAAGGAGAATGTGAAAATAAAAATAACTCATTTTTCAAATTTGCTCGACTCGTTTTATCAGCACAGGTCACATTATTCTCGGGAGGAAGCATGTGTGGAGGCGCTAAATGACAACAATGTTTTCAGTTCCCTTGCTGGATTTGCCCCGGATGAATCGACTGATGTGTGAATTATTCCCGAACTGTCTCAACTCTTCCTATCCACCTTATTCTTCAACGCTGAAGTAAGCCGTTAACTCTGAATGTGCGAGACTTCCGGTTCATAAACCGCCGGAGAGAAATAACGAGAAGAATAACAAAGTGCAGTAAACGGTCAAATTTATTGCATTATAAAACAGTGTGTTCATAATTAAGATAATACATTAAAATAATATGGTAAGACTCACCAATTTGCAATATCAAGCAGCAAAATGAGCGGTTTTGTACAGCTAAAAACAGCTGGAAGCAGATGACACCGGAAGCCAGACACATTAGATTTACAAATGGCTGCGCCCACTCTAACGGGGAAATAAGGTGGATATCTGCGGTGGTGGAGTTGGTCTGGCGAGCCACCTGTAACTAGAGGTGGGCAGAGCGAGGCTTCGTGAAACACTGAAACAGTCGAAGCAAATGTGTTGAGGCTTCAAAACAATTCGACGCCTGTCTGTACAGTGACAGCTAGTGCTCACTTTCAAGTATTGCTCTGAAACAGCTTCGACAGAGAAGCAGTTAGACAAATTATAGCGTATGTTGTGTTAGTTGATTCACTAAGTGATTTGGGGGAGGGGCTAGTTTTACCTTGGTTTCGAATCCCGGGTGAAGCACTATTTCATATAATTATAATAAGCATTTAAAATATGTGTTTTTATTGTTCTGTTATTGTAATATGTTGAAACATCGGTCTGACCTCTGAATGAACTCTTTGTGAATAAATGTTATTTTGGTCATGAAAAATGAACATTAATAAAAGACATCGAGCACACAATGTCTGAAATATGGATTTTCTAAACAGTGTCCCAACACTTTGTGATCTGAATTAGATTTCATACAATGCACACCTTGCTTAGATGGCCCAGCAGTGTCAATAGCAGGCCTAGGTACAGGAACAATGTTACCATGCTCTGCACCCCCCAAAAGTGCAGGATGAGTGCTCCTCAAATGGCGCATCATGGATGATGTATTATTACAGTAGGTTAGCTGCTTATCACACATACATCTCACTTAATTTTGTGTTTCCAAATGGAAATGCTCCCACACCATAGATGCACGGCATCTCTTGCGTGGAGCTTCCATTATTATGTAATTATCAATATGAAATAATCTATGTATCAATAGGCTATGATATCCTATCTCTAACTTGCTGTGCTTGTCACTAACATATATGAATGTATTAGTATATTTATCCTAATTATGTCAATGTCTATAGCCTATCTATCAATATCTTAATAATAACCTTTAATCTATCCTAAATATAATTAAATTACACTATAAATATCACTATATCGCAAAATCTCTCTCCTCTCACAAAAACCCACGAAGTGTTTCCAAACATCTGCGCTTCGGGGTCTCGACACCGTATTGAAACGTCAGCTTCGCCTCAGCCATCCCTACCTGTAACGAATCCTTTGAAACCTTTGCGTGAATCTTTCCTGATGGACAGACACAGAACTGAATTTGTTCATCTTTAACTGGTAGGAGTGAAATTGCACTGCTCAGTTTGTCCTGATCTGGAGTGAAGCCAAAAGACTGAGATTAACATAAATTAATTGACCTTTTGGGTCTGAATTTATGAACTGACAAGAAATAACTCTGAAGAATCAAAAATCAGTTCATTGAGGACTTTGGGAAATTTGGGTATGTCATTCAGAGAAAATGTCATTTTGTTTTATTTGATTACTTTTTTTTCAATGTCTGTGTTGATTATATGGGTTAAAGGTTGACTAAAATAAGATCTCATTCTAAAATAACCTAAGAACAGGTCACTTTAGAAAAAAAAGTTAATTGGATGTTTCAGTACCAAATGCTTTAAGCAATTTCCATATTATCTTGAATTATCAACTAAAAGATAGAAGGAAGGAGAAATATCAACTAGGTGAAACAGTCATATACCCTATAAGGAAGAAAAACGAGTTTAAAATATCAACACTTAGTATAAACATTTCTGAGTCTTTGAACTGAATTTTGGTGAATGTAAATTTATTTTCTACTATTCACTGTTCAATACAAATCAAATCTTGTTCTTACCTCAAACCTTGTCTGAGTTTATTCACTGCTGCTGCATCATCTCTCTCCTCGGACGAACCGAATCTTTTGAACTCACTGGTCCATTGTCAGAGTTGACCCAAAATTGGTATCATGTGTATCGGGTTACAAGTCACTCCCACAGCAGCATCACTGACAGTGACTGTATTTAAAGCAGCTGAGCTTCTGCTGTCTCTGCTCTATAACACACGAGCAGCTTCACACCATGCTTGTTCTGGGTCTGATCTCCTGTATCGTGCTGAGAGCACTCAGTGCTCAGGCTAAAGTGGTTACAGACTTTAATGAGTATTATCATTGTAAAGAGTTTTTCTACAAAGGCATAGAACCAAGTAGAATGAATCAGAATGCCAAGAAAATCTGTCAGAAGCTGAAAAATGAAGAATCTGGTTATATTATTTTAGACTTTGAAAAGATTTTATATATGCTTCTCTGTACTCGGTTCGTCACAAGATCCCTCTCTACAGCGCCTACACACTGGACCCTTACTGCTCAAGCGACACTGGAAGTTCAAATATCTGGCACCTCGAGCCACAGGTGATTATGAGCTTAAGACAAAAGACTTTCATTAGCAGCTGAAGCCATTCTAAAAGAAGCAGTTCAGTTAATGAAAATGATTGGTGTTCATTCTGTTTTGTCATTATAAACAGTACGAAAAATATATTAAAAATACAAAATAAAAACATGTAAATGAAATTACATTAGATGGTACTTTATTGAACATTCTTATTACCATAATTTTATTAAAATGTCCACTAAAAGACAATGTAGACAGTGAGAACAAAACCTTTTCCCCTATGAAATTTAGAAGGAAAAAACACCAAACTAAAGAATTTTCGGTTACACTTTAGATTACAGCCCGCAATGTACCGCGTAATTAAACAGTATTTACAGTGTACTTATTTGTAACTATAGAGTACGTCCACAGTACCTATTCATAGGTATAAGGGAATAATTTGCAACGTTTGGGGAATAAGGGGGTAATAACCTGCAAAATTATAAAGCATTTATACTGTAAGTATTTTATAACTAAAGGGTACCTATTCTGACATTACATTTATGTAGAGTCTGCGATTTTCCGCGATTTGGTTTAGAAATTCCCATATGAAAATTTACCTGATGAAAGAGTATTGCTTATGGTCATCTCAGCAGCGAGTCAGGTCACCAGTATTGTACTGTAAATTGATGTTTTTTGATGCTGGTGCTGTTGGTGCACTTTGGGTTTCCGTATGTGGTTTGAGGCAAGTAGAATGTGCAAATAAAATGTACTACAAACTTTTTCTTAACTACTGTGCAAACATACACCCTTGTTACATGTAGTTACTGTGTAAGTGTAACATCCGCGGGCTGTAATCTAAAGTGAAGCCTTGTTACCCTCTTGTAATGTGTAGTTACTGTGTAAGTGTAACATCCGCGGGCTGTAATCTAAAGCGATGCCTTGTTACCCTCTTGTAATGTGTAGTTACTGTGTAAGTGTAACATCCGTGGGCTGTAATCTAAAGTAAAGCCTTGTTACCCTCTTATTACGTGTAGTTACTGTGTAAGTCTAACATTCGCGGGCTGTAATCTAAAGTGAAGCCTTGTTACCCTCTTATTACGTGTAGTTACTGTGTAAGTCTAACATTCGCGGGCTGTAATCTAAAGTGAAGCCTTGTTACCCTCTTGTTACGTGTAGTTACTGTGTAAGTCTAACATTCGCGGGCTGTAATCTAAAGTGAAGCCTTGTTACCCTCTTGTTACGTGTAGTTACTGTGTAAGTCTAACATCTGCGGGCTGTAATCTAAAGTGAAGCCTTGTTACCATCTTGTTACGTGTAGTTACTGTGTAAGTCTAACATCTGCGGGCTGTAATCTAAAGTAAAGCCTTGTTACCCTCTTATTACGTGTAGTTACTGTGTAAGTCTAACATTCGCGGGCTGTAATCTAAAGTGAAGCCTTGTTACCCTCTTGTTATGTGTAGTTACTGTGTAAGTCTAACATCTGCGGGCTGTAATCTAAAGTGAAGTCTTATTACCCTCTTGTTACGTGTAGTTACTGTGTAAGTCTAACATCTGCGGGCTGTAATCTAAAGTGAAGCCTTGTTACCATCTTGTTACGTGTAGTTACTGTGTAAGTGTAACATCCGCGGGCTGTAATCTAAAGCTACGCCTTGTTACCCTCTTGTTACGTGTAGTTACTGTCTTGTTACCCTCTTGTTACGTGTAGTTACTGTGTAAGTCTAACATCCGCGGGCTGTAATCTAAAGTGAAGCCTTGTTACCCTCTCGTTACGTGTAGTTACTGTGTAAGTGTAACATCTGCGGGCTGTAATCTAAAGTGAAGCCTTGTTACCCTCTTGTTACGTGTAGTTACTGCCTTGTTACCCTCTTGTTACGTGTAGTTACTGTGTAAGTCTAACATCCGCGGGCTGTAATCTAAAGTGAAGCCTTGTTACCCTCTTGTTACGTGTAGTTACTGCCTTGTTACTCTCTTGTTACGTGTAGTTACTGTGTAAGTCTAACATCTGCGGGCTGTAATCTAAAGTGAAGCCTTGTTACCCTCTTGTTACGTGTAGTTACTGTGTAAGTCTAACATCCGCGGGCTGTAATCTAAAATGAAGCCTTGTTACCCTCTTGTTACGTGTAGTTACTGTGTAAGTCTAACATCCGCGGGCTGTAATCTAAAATGAAGCCTTGTTACCCTCTTGTTACGTGTAGTTACTGTGTAAGTCTAACATCCGCGGGCTGTAATCTAAAGTGAAGCCTTGTTACCCTCTCGTTACGTGTAGTTACTGTGTAAGTGTAACATCTGCGGGCTGTAATCTAAAATGAAGCCTTGTTACCCTCTTGTTACGTGTAGTTACTGCCTTGTTACCCTCTTGTTACGTGTAGTTACTGTGTAAGTGTAACATCTGCGGGCTGTAATCTAAAGTGAAGCCTTGTTACCCTCTTGTTACGTGTAGTTACTGTGTAAGTCTAACATCCGCGGGCTGTAATCTAAAATGAAGCCTTGTTACCCTCTTGTTACGTGTAGTTACTGCCTTGTTACCCTCTTGTTACGTGTAGTTACTGTGTAAGTCTAACATCCGCGGGCTGTAATCTAAAGTGAAGCCTTGTTACCCTCTTGTTACGTGTAGTTACTGTGTAAGTCTAACATCTGCGGGCTGTAATCTAAAGTGAAGCCTTGTTACCCTCTCGTTACGTGTAGTTACTGTGTAAGTGTAACATCTGCGGGCTGTAATCTAAAGTGAAGCCTTGTAACCCTCTTGTTACGTGTAGTTACTGTGTAAGTCTAACATCTGCGGGCTGTAATCTAAAGTGAAGCCTTGTTACCCTCTCGTTACGTGTAGTTACTGTGTAAGTGTAACATCTGCGGGTTGTAATCTAAAGTGAAGCCTTGTAACCCTCTTGTTACGTGTAGTTACTGTGTAAGTCTAACATCTGCGGGCTGTAATCTAAAGTGAAGCCTTGTAACCCTCTTGTTACGTGTAGTTACTGTGTAAGTCTAACATCCGCGGGCTGTAATCTAAAATGAAGCCTTGTTACCCTCTTGTTACGTGTAGTTACTGCCTTGTTACCCTCTTGTTACGTGTAGTTACTGTGTAAGTCTAACATCCGCGGGCTGTAATCTAAAATGAAGCCTTGTAACCCTCTTGTTACGTGTAGTTACTGTGTAAGTCTAACATCTGCGGGCTGTAATCTAAAGTGAAGCCTTGTTGCCCTCTTGTTACGTGTAGTTACTGCCTTGTTACCCTCTTGTTACGTGTAGTTACTGTGTAAGTCTAACATCCGCGGGCTGTAATCTAAAATGAAGCCTTGTTACCCTCTTGTTACGTGTAGTTACTGCCTTGTTACCCTCTTGTTACGTGTAGTTACTGTGTAAGTCTAACATCCGCGGGCTGTAATCTAAAGTGAAGCCTTGTAACCCTCTTGTTACGTGTAGTTACTGTGTAAGTCTAACATCTGCGGGCTGTAATCTAAAGTGAAGCCTTGTTACCCTCTTGTTACGTGTAGTTACTGCCTTGTTACCCTCTTGTTACGTGTAGTTACTGTGTAAGTCTAACATCCGCGGGCTGTAATCTAAAATGAAGCCTTGTTACCCTCTTGTTACGTGTAGTTACTGCCTTGTTACCCTCTTGTTACGTGTAGTTACTCTGTAAGTCTAACATCCGTGGGCTGTAATCTAAAATGAAGCCTTGTTACCCTCTTGTTACGTGTAGTTACTGTGTAAGTCTAACATCCGCGGGCTGTAATCTAAAGTGAAGCCTTGTTACCCTCTTGTTACGTGTAGTTACTGTGTAAGTCTAACATCTGCGGGCTGTAATCTAAAGTGAAGTCTTGTTAAGTCAAGTCAAGTCAAGTCAAGTGTAGCTTTATTGTCATTCCGCTACATGCGGGGGCATACAGTGGAACGAAATGTCGTGCCTCACAGGACCACGGTGCTACATAAATACAGGCATACAGCAATGAAGTAAAACAATATAAACCTATACATAACTATCCTATAAATATACTATATATAAAAAAAAAATCCTATACATAAACTAAGAAATACAAACTACACACTCTGTGAAGTGATTGTTGATTTTTTGAGCATATGACCATTTTCCATTTTTGATGCTGCGGGAAAGATTGGCTCTTGCTGTTTTGAGGGCTGCTTTATCTCCTGATCTGAATGGTTCATCTCTGGTCTTTAGCAGCCCACGAACCTCTGCTGTCATCCATGGCTTCTGGTTGGCGCGTGTGGTGATGGTCTTGGTGACTGTCACATCATCAGTGCACTTTTTGGTGTAAGCAGTCACAGTTTCAGTGTACTCCTGCAGGTCTGTGTGGTTGTTGTAGGTGGCCGGCTCTTTAAACATGTTCCAGTCTGTGTCCTGGAAGCAGTCCTGCAGTGCTGAGGTAGCATTTTCTGGCCATACCGTGATCTGTTTTTGAACCGGTTTGGAAAGTTTGAGAAGTGGTCTATATGCTGGGATTAGCATAACAGAGATGTGGTCGGAGTACCCGAGGTGGGGGCAGGGTTCGGCTTTGTATGCGTTCTTTTCTGTTGTGTAAACAAAGTCCAGTGTGTTATTTCCCCTTGTTGCAAAGTTCACATGTTGGTAGAACTTTGGCAAAACTGTCTTTAAGTTTGCGTGGTTGAAGTCGCCGGCTATGATAAAAAAGCTGTCAGGGTTGTTTGTTTGTTGTTCGCTGATGGCGCTGTACAGTTCACGAAGCGCGTCCTTAGCGTTTGCACATGGGGGGATGTAAACCGCGACAATAACAATGTCCGTGAACTCCCGCGGCAGGTAGAACGGTCGACACTTCACAAACATAAACTCCACCAGCGATGAACAGTGTTTTGATACTTCCACAGCATCCACAGCATTAGCCTGTTGTTACGTGTAGTTACTGTGTAAGTGTAACATTAAACAATTTTAGTTATGCTACAATAGATGAATTTCAAAGCTATTAACATTGAACTGTATTACATAGTTAAATGCAATGTCCAAAGACCTTAAGTTAAAGAAATATTTTTATTATTTAACAAAATTTTAACAGATCTTTTCCAAGAACAGAATGCAGAAAAAACAAACTTGCAACCACTTATACAAAAAACAAAGAACAGTAAACACACACACAAACACACACTTATTTTTAATAGGCATATTGGCAATTTTTCCTTTCAGCTGTGGGCAGGAGTCGACAAATTTCTGGAGATCTTTTGCATATGCTTGCAAAGTTGTCCCTGCAGAATATGAAGGAGCAGAAAAGTCCTCCACCTCTGATGCAGTTTTCACCTGTGATCACAATTAGAGAAAAATACATTGCAAAAAAAAAAACCTACTAACACGTCAAGTTTGCATAATGTAAAGAAGTGTTGCACAAAGCTTATATTTAACCAAATATATAAAATGAGGACTTCTGTGACTTGCTGTGTGCCACAGCAATGTTTCAAGGAAAATCTGTAAGAGTTGCCAACACTGTGATACGGTAAAGCAATGTTATTTTATTATTTAAAGGACTACAAAAGTACACAGGTAACTGGAAAATAAAAACAAGAACTTAATAGTATAACAAAATAGAGAATATGCGACAGTCAGTAGGTGACAGTCCACTCTGATGGGCTCCAACTCACCTTAACCCTTGGGTATACCCTGTACCTTACGAAAAATGTTTTAACTATGTTTATACCATAGTTAAAAAAATAAACATTGTTACTATAGTTAAACCATGGGTACCACAAAACAGCCATGATTGTGCTACAAAACCTGTGGTTAAAACCACTTCAGCCCTGTTGCATATTTTGCATTTTTACAGAATTAGGCATACCTGAATTTAAAAAAGAGCCCTACCCACAAACATTAGAGAACATTTATAAAAAATAGTCTCTAGAAAAATAGAAAACCCGGTCCCACTTTATATTAACTGGCCTTAACTACTATGTACTTGCATCAAAAAATAAGTACAATGTACTTATTGCGTATATTGTATTGCAAATCACTTTTTCTGGTATTGAGGTGGGATATGGGTGAGGTTAGTTTGGTGGTGTGGGTAGGTTTAAGGGTGGGTTAAGGAGTAAGGGATGGGTCAACAGAGTAATTATAAATGTAATTACAGAAATTAATTACAGATGTAATTATATGCAGGTATTTTTAAAATATAAGTACAACGTAAAATAATTCTGTACACAATATGTGCATAGTACCAAATGATTAATTTAAACGTTAAGGCCACTCAATATAAAGAGGGACTGAAAACCCTCTAAATTTTTTAATGAAGCTTCAAAGGGCTCTACACGATCCCAGCCGAGGAAGAAATGTCTTATCTAGCGAAATGATCGGTTATTTTCTAAAAAAAAAAAACCAAAAAAAAAAAAACAAAGCTATATGCTTTTTAATCTCAAACGCTCCTCTCGTCTAGCTCTGAGTTAAAGGAACACTCCCCTTTTTTTGGAAATAGGCTCATTTCCAACTCCCCCAGAGTTAATAAGTTGAGTTTTACCGTTTTTGAATCCATTCAGCCGATCTCCGGGTCTGGCGATAGCACTTTTAGCATAGCTTAGCATAGATCATTGAATCCGATTAGACCAGTAGCATCGCGTTCAAAAATGACCAAAGAGTTTCGATAGTTTTCCTATTTAAAACTCGACTCTTCTGTAGTTATATCGTGTACTAAGATCGGCGGAAAATGAAAAGTTGCGATTTTCTAGGCTGATATGATTAGTCAAGTCAACAAGTCAAGTTGAGCTTTATTGTCTTTCCGCTACATGCGGGGGCATACAGTGGAACGAAATGTCGTGCCTCACAGGACCACAGTGCTACATAAATACAGGCATACAACAATGGAGTAAGACTATATAAACCTATACACAACTATCCTACTGATAGATTTTGACTATAAATATACTATCTATAAAAAAGTACCTATACAAACTAAAAAATACAAACTATACAAACTATACAAACTATACGAATGCTTCAGATAAGTACTGTACATGTGCAAGGAGAAACATTGGGTTCAAGCAGCTGGCTGGGGAACAGTGCAGGATGATTTGTAGTGTATGAGCATGTAAACATACATATATTACTGAGTTCTTTTTGTGGGATTTGTATACACACAGCAGTGTGTGTGAAAAGTGACTAGTGCGCATAGAGGAGGAGAGTGTGCTACTACAGGTGGTTTGTACAGGCCCACTCACCTGTGTGTAGCACACTTCGAATTGCACGTTACGTGTTACAGGAGGTAGGGGGTTTGTATGGGGGTTCAGAGAGGGGCGCGGTTATTTGAGTTCAGGGCTCTCACAGCCTGGGGGAAAAAGCTGTTGAGCAGTCTGGCAGAGCGGGCTCTGATGCTCCGGTACCGTCTTCCTGATGGTAGGAGCTGGAAGAGACTGTGGGAGGGATGTGTTGAGTCCTTCACGATGCTATTGGCTTTGCTGGAGCATCGTGTGAGGAAAATGTCCAGGATGGAGGGGAGAGGGGCACCGATGATCCTTGCAGCTGTGTTCACTGTCCGCTGGAGGGTCTTGCGGTCTGCTGCGGTACAGTTCCCGTACCAGACAGTGATGCAGCTGGTCAGCACACTCTCAATGGTGCCCCTGTAGAAAGTGGTGAGGATGGGTGGAGGGAGACTTGCTCTTTTCAGCCGGCGGAGAAAGTGTAGGCGCTGTTGTGCCTTCTTGGAGAGTGACATGGTGTTGGTGGACCAGGTGAGATCCTCATTAAGAACTATACTCTCATTCCGGCGTAATAATCAAGGAACTTTGCTGCCGTAACGTGGCCGCAGCAGGCGTAGTGATATTACGCAGTGCCTTAAAGTAGTCCCCAGCTATATTATAACTAGTTACCTATTACGATTCCTTCCTCTTAAGATAGGTGACTTAATACCACATGACAACAAGCACTGGGAATTACTGCTTCTACTGTTGTCTTGTATGGAAATGATATTTTCCCCGTCCCTGACTCCAGAGGCCACAATATACCTCAGATGTCTTATTCAACACCATCATACACTCTTCCAAGAGTTGTTCCCTCATTTGCATTTAAAGCCGAAACACCACTTTATGGTTCATTATCCATCTACGTTTAGAAAAATAGGCCCCCTAGTCAACTTTTGGGCAATGAGAATTGAGGCGAAACATAGCTTTTTTAAAAGACTAAGCCATGTCACATGTAATTTCAAAAATGTCACAAAGACTATGGCATACAGGCACCAAATGATGCTGTGCTTTCAGCTGTTGACAGGCAGGTTGTTCAAAAAGGAAACTGAGATTGGTCCAGGTCAAAACTCTGTTCTTCAGTCGGTCGAGGATGTCCACGATGTTACTGGTGGCTTAGAAGATTTTCCCCTTTCCAGTGATGTTTATATCCCAGCATGGATCAAGGTTAATGGCACAGTATAAAGACCAGGGATGACTGTTTTCATGACCTGCACTACAGATGGAGATCCTCTGTTTGGTCGTATTAAAAAAATGGTCACTCTTAATGACAACGTGAAGCTAATAGTTTAGAGATGGACAACAGTTTCTTTCAGTCATCATTACTTTGCCTACGCTGTTGTTCCTGACCAGGCATTGGAAGCACTTGGTGTCAGTGAACTGCATGATTTTCACCCATTACATGCAGTGAAGTCATTTGACTGTGATGATGACCGTTCCTACATTCCATTAAGGTATCGGTGGTTTTAGTGCTCCATGCACTAATGCCACTGTATTCAGTTCCTCTCTTGGTTTCCTTTCAACCAGACTCATTTGCCTCAGAATGTGCATGCAAGCACCTCTTTACATAAAGTTCTCACACACTGGTCACTATGGGTTGAGCGGGGCTGGGTAGATAAATACACATGTATGAGAATTGGGAAGGGTGAGACCAATTCTGCATAGATACACTGAACATCTATTATACAGGTACACAGAACTGTAATTTTTAGTCATTGCTGATAATAATGCTTGATATTTACTTGATGTTTTTTGTCTTTTAAACAGTCTCTGGGCCATAGCCCCATCAACAATCAATCATGTCCCAGTCAGCCTGTAAGGAATGAACCACCAACACCAACTGAGACAATAGTGGAAAGCTGCGAGACAAGAACCACAAGCAACTCCACTTGTTACGACTTGTGCTACACTTGAATTTGAATTCTAGACAATTATGTTATGTTCCTTTATCCATACATTCCTTTTTTTACAGGATATACAAAGTGAAAGTGAAAGTGAAAGTGAGCGCTGGACAGTCACTCCCCCCACCTACAATCCCTGCCGGCCCGAGACTCAAACTCGCAACCTTTGGATTACAAGTCCAACTCTCTAACCATTAGGCCACGACTGTGTTGTTTCCACCAGCGCGGCAATTTTTTTCATCACTAATTGATGGATGTCTAAAATATAAAAATAAAGAGAAGCCTAAAACAGGCCCAGCCCGCATCTGAACTATGACGTGAAAATTGGCCCGATCGAAGCCCAAGGAATGCAGGGCTCTAGCGTTCCCCTCGGTAGAAATCACGTTTCCCCCTGACATTGCATCAAATTAAATATTTTGGACCAACTGCCTCACGGGCCGGATGAAATCTCCCGACGGGCCGGATGTGGCCTGCGGGCCGTAGTTTGCCCACCTCTGCCTTAGCTCCTTCTTACTAGCCTTAGTAAGTGCACCCCCTCATATAAGGTGGTACAATTTCGTTTTTAACTCTATTACCCTAACCAATGAGATGACATGTTCACTGCTTTTTTTTTTTTATGAGGAAACGTGTGTGCACACACACACTGAACCTACCAAACACTATTTGATGTGCAAACCTAGGATGCACAACCATTAATTTTTTAAAACCCTATTTGGGATTTTTTACATCAACAGAAACATATTCTTGGACCCCTGGAAACTTAAGATTGGTGGCCAGTTGATGTTCATGGACTGTGCACAACCGTGGATTTGGGCTTCGGCCCATTCACTGGATTTTTCATCCCCTAACCAAGCCAGCGCCTGCGGCTCTGGGCCTTTCTTCGGTGACTGGGGGCCCCAGGAATATTTTCTGGGGATGTAAAAATATTAAAACAATCATTTAAAACGACTTGTTTATTTTTGAAACGCAACAGATGTGACATTGGGTGATTTGGTGTGTGTGTGTGGGGACACGCCCTCTTAGAAACAGTATAAATATGACTGCTGTAGAGAATTCCAGTCATTCTGTGTCCAGAGCTCGCCTGAAGAAGGAAAATAAACTCCAAAACGTCACGAACAGGCCTGGACACACACTTTTAGGCCTCCATCATGAGTCTGGGTGATGTTGAGAGCCACTCAAAAATTATTTTCCTCATCTATACCGATGAGATGCCTCGTCTATACCAATGAGATGACATTAAAAAAAAAAATATATATATTTTCCTCGTCTATACCGAAGAGATGACATGTTCGCTGCTTTTTTCTATGGGGAAACGTGCACAACAGCACACACACTAAACCTACCAAACACTATTTGCTGTGCAAACTTAGGATACATAACCGCTAATTTTCTAGGACCTATTTGGGATTTTTTACATCAACAGAAACATATTCTTGGACCCCTTGAAGCTGAAGATTGGTGGCCAGTTGATGTCCATGGCCCGTGCACAACCGTGAATTTGGGCTTCAGCCCATTCACTGGATTTTTCATCCCCTAACCAAAACCTACCCATTTTACCCCCTATGGACATAACTATACCATCCCTAAACCTACCCGTTTTACCCCCCAGACACATAACTTTACCCCTATCCAACCTAAACCTACTCTTTCTTCCCCAAATAAGTTACTTGGAGAAATTTTATCCATAAATATTAATAAATATCTAAAACCTACCCATATTAGGGAGATTGGATTGATTAATAAATAATACCTATAAAAACCTTAATAAATAACACTTATCATTAAGTCAACCAGAGCTGGACGCTGCTTCAGCTCTTGGATTCTTTCTAATCCTAACAAGCCCATGCCTCGTCTCTGGACTCTCTTGGCTCGGTCCGGGGTGGGCCCCATGGCCTGGACCCATTCCACACTTCAAAACACTCATGAAAATCACGTAGAAGTTCACAAAGACATTTATTGGGGATAAAATAGAAAAAGGACACTTACAAGAAGGATGCAATCTCTGTTCTATGAATTCCTAATAGCAATTAAAGGATCTTTTTATAACAACAGCAACTGAGCACACCATAAGCTTGATTTTCACAAAACATCTAATAATACATACAATACGACTAGAATAAAAAAAGAAATAAAAAAATAAAAAAAACAGAAGAGACCCGAGCCTGTTAACACAGTGAATAGACACATAAACACAACTAGAAAAAAACAAGATTGGAGTTTAACCCTCAGAAAGAAATACGTAATAATAGGGGACTCCAATGTTTCTAAAATGAGATTTTAATTACGAAGACCTACAAACAGACAGCTTCCCAGGAGCTAAGTTTCAGCATGCGGGAAACCTGATCGAAAAAGCCCCGATAGCAGTGCAGCCTGAGATGGTCATATTCTCTTTCGGCATAAACAACAGAACACAAAGGTGTGTACAGAATACCACCAGGGAAATACAGCGGACGTATAAGATGGCAAGAAAGCTCTTGGATTTTTTCTAATCCTACTCTTTCTACCCCGTATAAATTACTTGGAGAAATTTTATCCATAAATATCAATAAATACCTAAAACCTACCCTTAGTAGGGAGGTTGGATTAATAGATAATACCTATAAAAACCTTAATAAATAACACTTATAATTAAAAATAATACTCGTTCATACATTTAAAAATCTCACTAGCTGTGGCTCAATAATAAAAAGGCCAAGTATATCGGTGATGGGGTGGTGGGCCGAGGGGGCGGGGCGGGCCGGGGCCGAGGCGAGAGAGCGGCCAGAAGGAGTATCGAAGGATCTAGATTAGAGAATCTAGATTCTCAAATAATTTATCATGAAGAGTCACTTTTGTGGATTTCTATTTGTAAAGTTTGCTTTAAGAGACATGGGGGAGTGACTTGATAGCAGGTTTTGTTCTGGATTACAGATCGCTAACAGATGCTGCTATGGCGCAGGTTAGCCATGTATCATAAATTGTCATGTCGATGAACAGCTAAAAGCCGACCAACTTTCATGGTGCCTAAAACCTGGGGTTGAGGCAAACTAAACTATAACTTACCTGGCTAGCCACCAAAACCAGCTTCATGCCACCAGTCTTGAAATAAGTTTTAAGTCTTAAATTTGATTTTAAAAACTCTGCAGCAACACTGGATGAAACATCTCCAGTTCTTGGGTTGGAGTTTTACTTCCACTGATGTGTGTGTGTGTTGATTGGCGATGCAGCGCTGTAATGTGTAATTTAATGATAAATGTTCATTTTGGTTGTTAGCAGTGTTTTTTTGTGTCCGCAGTTTATTCTGCAGCTAATGCTATTTTCCAGGAAATAGAAAAGCAAAATATTTGTCCCCTAATGTGATGGCCTTCTCGGACGTATTGTTTGTGTGTATGTAGAGCATGTGTTTTGTCTTTATCTCGCTCTCTCTTAATCGCTCTCAGGTGTGGGGTAACCAGGGGAGCACCTGCACGCAGTGTGTTTCCTTCCTATATAAACTGAGTGTTCCATGGCCGGGTTGTGTGATGGGAGGTGGGAGTTTGTGAGGTGGCCATCTTAGTCACCGATGCTCTCGTGCAGATTCTCGCTGCTGGAGTGGAGAGTTTGTGGTTGTCCTTGTCTGAATTCTGGAGTTAGCTGGGTTTTTTCAAATACAGAATGGTCAATAAATGTGTCTGTTTCTGCTACTCTCGTCTCCCCACATCTTTTATTGCATTCTGTTTTTAAAGTGTAACACCCATCCACTGTTATGAAAAGTTATATTTGGTTGAATTAGAAACCAGAACCTCTGCAGTCCAGATGCAAAAATTAACCACTAGACCAATCAGTCATGTTCTTAATTAAAATGCTTATCCACTGTATGTGTTCATCTCCTGACTAACAAAATTCCAAGACTGATAGTGGCAGATGTAATGATTAAATTACCATATTATGTGAAATATCTGAGTCCCTTAATCAGTCTTTAAAAATGACCGTTTATCAAAAAAGGGGATTTAAAAGAATGTTTTATTGTGCATAAAATAATATTCATGAGTTTTGCAGCACCGCCAACCAAAGTAGTTTTACTAGACTTATTATTTAGAACTAACTTTGTAACAGCTGAAATAATCATTTGAATGGGAACATTTACACAAAGTTGATAGGCCTAAAAGAATTAATTAGCAGAATAACGTTGGGTATGCATGCACTCTCCATCAATGGGTACACATTGTGTACACAATGGGCAAAACGTGAAGTTTATTTCAGATTGCTAGTTTTATGTAAAGCTATGGAACATTTAGAATTTGTTGATGCGTTTAACAGACAATGTCTTGGTACTCTGGAGATTTTTTTATTTTATTTATTTTTTATGTTGGAAAATCAGTATCAAAATGGTTACTATGAAAATGCAGTTGTATTACAAATTCATGGATATTTATAATTTGATACCGACTCCAATTAATGAACTAATACTTTCTGCCATGAAGCTTGGTATCTTGATCCATAAGAACTATGCATGGGCACTTGCTTTGGTGTTGCCACCACCCATAGTCTGCATGCCACCCCATGAAAAAAGGCTGGGTATTCATTAAGGAACAGCTTCTGAGTTCTTTTAATATTTGGTTGGTAGTTTGTTTTAAATGTTGAAGATATTTGTGTCTTTACTATACTTTTTTCATAATTTTTTATTCACATTGTCACTGTATAATATAAAAAATATCATGTTTGATCCATCTTGTTTATGTCATGATTATTTCTTTAACGGTATAAGCTCAATAAAATGTAAAATGTATGTTTTTAAATAATCTTTTCTGCATTTATATTAATAAAGAAAGTAATGTTTTTATTGATACACATTGTGGTGAGATTTCTTTGTTTCCATATGATTAAGCTCTGTCATTTTACAGCTCATCACTCCATTAACCAATAACCTGATTGTTATGAGCTTTGAATTTTGTATTGCTTTTATTGAAATATAAATCCTTGCAAAAATTAGTTTATTTCTTAATAATGATGTGACTCAGAATGTTTAGCATCAGAAATTTGGTAGTTTTAAGTTTGTTTCACAGATTTAATTTCCAGAGTTTTGCGAACAAGATGTTTCCATTAGAAGAAATATTCACCATATGTTTCTAACAATGATGAAATAGTGTTTACAGCTAACATTTTAAGGGTCCCCATTGCGTTATATATTTCAGGGCACATATATAAAATAAAATCCTTTAATTAATACCAGACATTTTTTAACATTATTACATTTTTTTTTTTTTTTACATTCTTGTCGAAAACAAAGATTTTGTTATCTAAACTATTAATATTCCAATTAACCTTGCCAAAATGGCCATCTTATCTGCTTATCAAAATTAGAACTCAACATGATAATGGAGGAGGATGAAGAGGAAAGTTAAGGATGATGGCGATTGCCGGAGTCGTCAACCCAAATGCTTGCACCATACTTCTGTAATTTGATGTTATGATTGGCAGTCACGATGAAAGACCGGTCGCTGGGGACATGGTAATTGAGGCAGATGACCTCAAGGCAGGTTTTGTTGTTGGATTCATCTTCCACAAGGACAGAGGCATAGAGGGTGCCTTCCCCGGCAAAGTTACATGAATCGTGCTTCGGCAGGCGAAGGTAACGGATCCGGGAGTCTGGTTTAAAAACCATCTTCGTGTCGGTGGAAACCTTCCCTGATATTGATTTTTCAGTTTTTGATGCTTTACCTCCTAACTCTGTCCCCACATTTATCACCAATTCGTCCAGCCTCATTTATCCACTTCATAGAAAATCCGAAGATTCTTCCCGGTTGCGTTGGCCACGTGGGTATTTGAGCGTGAAGTCTCGTTCCCCATGTTTTTAAATGGGAGCTGGGAAGATCTGAATTTTTAAAGGAAGAAACAATGTAATATTTACAGGTATGCAGAACACCAAAAGGTTGTTTTCATTCAAATCTTTTCAATCTTGGTACTTTTTTGTCATGCTGTGGCAGGACTAGCACTCTGTACATAATAGATATTTGTCTATATGAATTAGTGCTTGGGAATTCTGGCCTGTGATTGGTTCAGAGGACAGCATACAATTTGTTATATTGTCTTAACATCAGATCATCTTCTGGCAATATACATTTTTAAATACGGGCACTATTATAATTATATAATAATTGTATAATTATACATTATATTAATTGACAAACCCAACCAACTAAGCATCAAGTATTGAAGCAATTTTGTCATTTTAGTTAATCTGTGATGGTATCTTAAAGGTGTAAAGATGTAAAAGTAAAGAGAAAATATAAAGAAACAGTCCATTATGCTGCTTTTACATACAGTATGAAATATCACTAGCTCTATAATCAAGAATATCAAATAAATACTTACTGGAGAGATCAGTTCAGGACACAAAGGTTTCCTATTAACAGTTGGTTCAACAGTTGACTGGCAGTCAGTGTGTGCGGTAATCCACAAAAAGCAGCTTCTAAGCTTTATATAGCTAACAGAGAACTAAGAATGTCTGCTTGTGAAACCTTACGCCCACAGCAGATTTTTCACTGTTCTGTTGTAACCTGTCAAATTGCACAATGGGGATTTTAACTTATTTCATGAGAGTGAAAAATATGTGGCACATCCTTTAAAGTAAGAGAGTTCCACGGAATAGCAACCGCAGCATGATGCCATTTCTTTTTCATGATTGTGTAACATGATTGTGCAGAGTTCTTGACAAAGAGATTATTTTGTGCTCAGATAAGAAAGATAAATTGCTAGTGAATCTCCAAGCATGGACGAGTCAATGACCGCTTTCAGGCCAGACACACACTGGTCCTTCCAAAGACCGTTCATTCAGATGAGAGGATAAAAAGGTTTTATCCTTTGCGTAGTATCATGTCATTCATGAGTTCATGTACAACTTACAGATCATTATTAAACTCTAATAAGCTACAACAACAACAAAGACATTTCAAACAACTGTTTAGCAATTAAGGACTCTTTTATATTAATGTTTATTTTCTGTATGCAAAAAAAAGCTTTGTACCAGAAGTTATTACAGCTAAACAATGGAAATGTGAAAGAGTGCAATTTAAAAAATTACCTCAAAAACCAGGAGATTAAATGCCTTGTAGGCAGGACAATGATCCTATTGGAGAGTGGAACTCCCAAAGTATATATACTGTATCTGTTACGTATGGTGGTGTCCAAGGAGTACGAGGAGGCGACGGTTACAAAAAGGTAGCTTCTTTAATGACGATAAGTAAATCAAGAAATAAACACACATCACATTATTAACTTAACTTAATCACGGACAAACATCAAGGGAGAACTGAAGGCTTATAAAGGAACAGGAACAAAAGAGCAAACAACATAATGAAACTCAGGTGGGGACAATCAAACGATAATTAACTAATGAGGACAGGAACTAAACCAAATAAGGAGAATGAGGGCTAGGACAGACAGACATGTAACAGTATCTCCCCCTCCCGGTAGGCGCGACCCGCGCCGTAATAGTTCCAACCGGGAGGGGGGGTGGGCGTCCTGGATGCCGGAGCAGGACGGAGACACAGGGCACAGAGGAGGCATCCAGGGCGGATCAGGAGGTTCCGGCGGCCATGGCAGGTCAGGGGACTCCGAGGGCCATGGCGGATCAGGGGATTCCGGCGGCCTAGGAGGATCAGGGGACTCCGGCGGCCTTGGAGGATCTGCCTCCGATACCTCGGCCCCTGCCCCCGCCTCGGTCTCTACGGCCGGAGCCCTACTACCCCCCCCCCAAAATTTTCTTGGGGAAGTTAACGGTGTTAACGGGCAGACAGGCAGGGGTAGCAGACTCTTGCAGCATGGATTCAAAGGGGCGCTCGGACAGCGCGGACTCTTGGGGGCGCTCGGACAGCGCAGGTTCAGGATGGCGCTCTTGCAGCGCGGGTTCAGGAGGGCGCTCTTGCAGCGCGGGTTCAGGAGGGCGCTCTTGCAGCGCGGGTTCAGGAGGGCGCTCTTGCAGCGCGGGTTCAGGAGGGCGCTCTTGCAGCGCGGGTTCAGGAGGGCGCTCTTGCAGCGCGGGTTCAGGACGGCGCTCTTGCAGCGCGGGTTCAGGAGGGCGCTCTTGCAGCGCGGGTTCAGGAGGGCGCTCTTGCAGCGCGGGTTCAGGACGGCGCTCTTGCAGCGCGGGTTCAGGACGGCGCTCTTGCAGCGCGGAGACAGGGAGGCGCCTTCTTGGCGCAGGCACTGGACGGCGCTCTTGCAGCGCGGGCTCTGGTTTGCGCTCTTGCAGCGCGGATTCTAGGGGGCGCTCTTGCAGCGCGGAGACAGGGAGGCGCCTTCTTGGCGCAGGCACTGGACGGCGCTCTTGCAGCGCGGGCTCTGGTTTGCGCTCTTGCAGCGCGGATTCTAAGGGGCGCTCTTGCAGCGCGGAGACAGGGAGGCGCCTTCTTGGCGCAGGCACTGGACGGTGCTCTTGCAGCGCGGGCTCTGGTTTGCGCTCTTGCAGCGCAGATTCTAAGGGGCGCTCTTGCAGCGCGGAGACAGGGAGGCGCCTTCTTGGCGCAGGCACTGGTCGGCGCTCTTGCAGCGCGGGCTCTGGTTTGCGCTCTTGCAGCGCGGATTCTAAGGGGCGCTCTTGCAGCGCGGAGACAGGGAGGCGCCTTCTTGGCGCAGGCACTGGACGGCGCTCTTGCAGCGCGGGCTCTGGTTTGCGCTCTTGCAGCGCGGATTCTAAGGGGCGCTCTTGCAGCGCGGAGACAGGGAGGCGCCTTCTTGGCGCAGGCACTGGACGGCGCTCTTGCAGCGCGGAGCTGGATGGGACCAGCGGAGGCGAAGGTGAGCTGGGCGGGACCAGCGGAGGCGAAGGTGAGCTGGACGGGACCAGCGGAGGCGAAGGTGAGCTGGACGGGACCAGCGGAGGCGAAGGTGGGCTGGACGGGACCAGCGGAGGCGAAGGTGGGCTGGACGGGACCAGCGGGCTTGCCGTATTCTCTGGCGGCGGTTCGGCCGCTCTTTCTCGCGGCGGGTTGACCGCTTTCTCTCTCGGCGGCGGGTTGGCCGCTTTCTCTCTCGGCGGCGGGTTGGCCGCTTTCTCTCTCGGCGGCGGGTTGGCCGCTTTCTCTCTCGGCGGCGGGTTGGCCGCACTCTCACTCGGCGGCGGGTTGGCCGCACTCTCACTCGGCGGCGGGTTGGCCGCACTCTCTGTCGGCAGCGGGTTGGCCGCTCTCAGTCTCGGCGGGTTTGCCGCTCTCTCTGGCGGCGGATTTGCCGTGGCCGCGGACGGCGGTTGGAATCCGTGGGTCGCTGGCGAGTTGGTTCCGACTCGGGCCCGGACACTTCCCAGACACCGGAAAACTGCCATTCTCCAACAACATCCCGTGGTGTCTGGGAGGTCCACGGGACGGTGGTAAGTGGCCCCGAGCCGGAACATCTCGATGATGGCGGAATCCTTAAGCGTTATTTTCTCCGCGAGCTTACAGAACCGGCTCGCGAACTCGAAGAAGGGGAGATCCAGGAGGGTTAGGGCGGCGACCGCTTCCACGAAGTCCATAACTGTTTTGGTCCGTGATTCTGTTATGTATGGTGGTGTCCAAGGAGTATGAGGAGGCGACGGTTACAAAAAGGTAGCTTCTTTAATGACGATAAGTAAATCAAGAAATAAACACACATCACATTATTAACTTAACTTAATCACGGACAAACATCAAGGGAGAACTGAAGGCTTATAAAGGAACAGGAACAAAAGAGCAAACAACATAATGAAACTCAGGTGGGGACAATCAAACGATAATTAACTAATGAGGACAGGAACTAAACCAAATAAGGAGAATGAGGGCTAGGACAGACAGACATGTAACAGTACCTGTATATACATATATACATATATACACCTGTGGACAAAAGATTGGAATAATTTACAGATTTTGCTCTTATGGAAAGAAATTGGTACTTTTATTCACCAAAGTGGCATTCAACTTATCACAATGTATTGTCAGGAAATTAATAATGTGAAACATTACTATTACAATTTGAAAAAAAAAATTCAGAACTTCTTAAACTACTTCAGAGTTCTCATCTTAAAATCCTCCACGTGCAGCAATGACACACAGTAAACCCCCCAGTGTTAAATCAACACTCCCAGTGTATATATAATAGATCAGAGGCGGACAAAGTACACAGTTTCCTTACTTGAGTGAAAGTACAGATACTACTGGTCAAATACTACTCCACTACAAGTGAAAGTTGTAAAGACAGATTTTCACTTAAGTGAAAGTACGGAAGTACATGTTTTTAAAAGTACTTAAGTATCAAAAGTAAAAAGTAAATGCATTGTTTTATTGTTGTATATTTACAAAACCATATGCCACTAATGCAACCTACTGAATACACTGATTAGCTTGTTTTATCTTAGGAATTAAGTGAAAGTGAAAGTGAAAGTGAAGTGACATACGGCCAAGTATGGTGACCCATACTCGGAATTTGTGCTCTGCATTTAACCCATCCAACGTGCACACACACAGCAGTGAACACACACACACTGTGAACACACACCCGGAGCAGTGGGCAGCCATTTATGCTGCGGCGCCCGGGGAGCAGTTGGGGGTTCGGTGCCTTGCTCAAGGGCACCTCAGTCGTGGTATTGAGGTGGAGAGAGCGCTGGACAGTCACTCCCCCCACCTACAATCCCTGCCGGCCCGAGACTCGAACTCGCAACCTTTGGATTACGAGTCCGACTCTCTAACCATTAGGCCACGACTTCCACCATTAGGCCACGACTTTTAAGAGCTTTTATGTTACAAAACATATTAAAAGGTAACAACTGAATGAAGATAATCATCTTTATTTTTTATCTAACACTCCTACAGCTACATTGAACTCATTTTAATACTTGTTTAAAAGTTACAAAGTTCTTTTTCAAAGAGATATTGAAGTCTATGATATGGTTCATTTTAGGCAAACAAAGCAAACATTGAAAAGAAAACAAATTACAGTTACTATAGTGAGATAATAGTAAATAGTAAATTTGTGGATACTGTGATTTTACTGCAAATACCATAGTTATGGTTACTATAGTAAAAACATGGTTAATTTTTCAAAGGGCTTTCATGAGTTAACACATGTCTTTTTAGAGCGCTTTTAGCTGTGCAGTAGCGCGGACGTTTACATTAGTTTAGTGGGGAAGATCCCGAGGTTGCCAGATTTGCGTAAAACATATCAGCCAAATGTCCATTCAAAGCTAGGCGGAGAAGGCTTAGAAATACTGTAAGACTTGGCAACACAGGAAGGTCCCGGCAGATCGCAGGCCGCATTTTCGCAGAAAAAAGGTTCAATGAATCTGAAAATGCACTCATTGTAAAAACTGCTACATATAACGACTTTCTACTTGGGGACCTTGATATAAATGTAGTTGAGTAAAAAGTACGATATTTGTCTTTCAAATGTAGTGAAGTTAAAGTCGCAAGTTTCCAGAAAAGATAATACTTGAGTAAAGTACAGATACTCAAAAAGTGTACTTAAGTACAATACTCAAGTAAATTTACTTCGTTACTGTCCGCCTCTGTTCAAGATCAATGCTTCAGAATACCTTAAAGTCATTCAGAAAATCCCTTCAGACCCCAATAAACCTGAACCTGATAAAAAAGATAAAATAATCCCCTTTGTAGCTTTTTGTTCAACACAATGTAAACAACTTAATGGTGCTGTCAAACAGAACTTTACTAAATTTCTCACTGGCACAAATTATCTGCAGAAAAACAAACCTATTGCAGCATATAAAAGAAATAAAAATCTGATAGATATTATGTCTAATATTGGACTAGAAAATCAAACAATATTAAAGGGGTGGTTTACTGCTTTTTTTCTTTGCTTGATTGTGTTTATGGGGTGCAATATAACATGTCTTCGTGTTTCGTTTGTTAAAAAACGCCTTATTTTTCATATAGTTCACCTTTATTGTAAGCCGCTTTCTCCTCTGTCATCTGAACGACCGGTTGACTTCCTGATTCTCTGAAACCACTCCCTCAGAAACAGGCGATGGGCTCAGATTGGTCAGCTGGGCCGGTGTGTTGTGATTGGCTAAACTGCGTACTGCACATTGTCCGGAAACTTCACGCCCATTACCTTCACGAGCGACAGCTGCACGTGCTCCGGTCAAATGTAAATAATGGTGTCAGTATTGCCTTCAGTTTGAGCCAGAATCAGACCCAGAAAGCGGTAATGAAGAGAGTCAAGCAGAACTTCCGCAAGCACGGCTCTTACAAACGTTTCTGAATGAAGTTTGCTGTTGTGATTACATGTCATTTTGTGAAGTTTGTACGCGTTTGTCTTATACACACAAAACAGCATCGAACTAACTGGCTACTAACCAAACAGCGCTGGCTTGTGTTTACGTTCTTGATCAAATTGGAAAATTACCTCATAAAGTATACATGGAAAATACATTTACAAAATTAGTACATAATTACAAATTCGAGTCCAAAATGTTTGTACGTGTTTGTCAAAGACACACGAAATATCATTTAACTAACTGGCTACTAAAGCCAGAGTTAGCATTTGTTTATGTCCATATATATATATATTAGTTGTATGCTATTTTAATGATAAAGCGCTAATATAAGTAATAAATAAGGTTAGCCTTTATATTGTTTTAATATGGTTATTATATTTTATTGGCATACATAACAGTTATCTGTATAAATTATAAAACACTATTATGTAAATGTAACGTTTAATTTATTATATTAGCCTATATATATATTAGTGGTGGGCATAGATTAATTTTTTTAATCTAGATTAATCTCACTGTAATTTTGGAATTAATCTATATTAATCTAGATTAAAATGGCTCATTTGAATTCTGACAAGTAGATCAGAATAAGTTCACTACTAGTAGTAAACAACTAGCAGTCATCAAGAATATTGATAATAACATTGAAGACATTGTATGATTATTCCTTAAAGATAAGGTTTTAATAGTTTTAGTAGTAGCAGCCTATTACGTTCTGCCCAATGTCTTCAAGTGAAACCGAACTTTTATTTTGACGGGTTGCCGTGAGGATAGTTTTTCTCAAATGAAACGCTCGAATGCTCGTGAAGTGACTCTCAGAGCAGTTCTGGAGATGTTGTTCATGTATTTATGTCCTCGTTTAGTGAGACGACAGACGTTAAAGTGCATATTGCAGGTTAAAAATTTTTTCCAAATGAATATATAAACTTGTATGAAAACACCATATGAGCCGTTAATGCAGGATTTGAAAATGTTTTACAAGACGTGAGTGCACAAATTTAGAAGAAAAAGTGACGCATTCCTTGACGGCTCTCAAAAACCGCTTTTTTTTCAACATCGCGTCATATTACGTCACATAAGGGAGTCGTGTGCCGCGCGCTGCTGGTATTCAGTGGAGCGGGCGCGAGTCAGTGTGTTTTCGAGAGTTATTTTTAATTTAATTTATCATGGTCATGGTAAATTGTGTTTGTGGAGGTAACACTAACTCCAGCCTGTCAGGACATCGAGTCCACAGGTTTCCTAACAAGAAATAGGACGGTATATTCCGGGCCTCGGTGCGTTTGTGCAGCTGAAGAGACGGGTATGGAGTGAAAACAGTATCAAAACCTCCTACAAATGCACGCGAGAGATCCACATGCGCGTACACGAATCCACACATGCGCGCGAGAGATCCATATACACACACACGAATCCACAATGCACGCGAGATATCCACATGCGCATACACGAACCCACAAATGCACGCGCGAGAGATCCATACACACACATACGAATCCATACACGCGCGAGAGATCCATACACACAGCGATTCACACACGTGTGCGAGAGATCCATACACACACATATGAATCCACACACACGCGAGAGATCCATACAGACACATACGAATCCACACACGCGCGAGAGATCCATACACACACAGCGATTCACACGCGCGCGAGAGATCCATACACACACACACACACACAGCGATTCACACACGTGTGCGAGAGATCCATACACACACATATGAATCCACACACACACGCGAGAGATCCATACGAATCCACACACGCGCGAGAGATCCATACACACACATACGAATCCATACACACACGCGAGAGATCCATACACACACATACGAATCCACACACACGCGAGAGATCCATACACACACAGCGATTCACACGCGCGCGAGAGATCCATACACACAGCGATTCACACACGTGTGCGAGAGATCCATACACACAGCGATTCACACACGTGTGCGAGAGATCCATACACACACATATGAATCCACACACACGCGAGAGATCCATACAGACACATACGAATCCACACAAGCGCGAGAGATCCATACACACACAGCGATTCACACGCGCGCGAGAGATCCATACACACACACAGCGATTCACACACGTGTGCGAGAGATCCATACACACATACGAATCCACACACATACGAATCCATACACACACAGCGATTCACACGTGTGCGAGAGATCCATACACACACATACGAATCCACACACGCGCGAGAGATCCATACACACACATACGAATCCACACACGCGCGAGAGATACACACACACACACACACACACACACACACACACACACACACACACACACACACACGAATCCACAAATGTACAGGGCAATCCAGACAAAGGCAATATGTGCATTGCTTCTTTGCTCACAGTATACACAACAAATAGCAAGTCCTTTGCAGTAGTGTTCTGCCTTAAGAATGTCCGTGAATATGCGGTTTTGTATTTGTGGATTCTTTTGAGACTGTTATTCCGCAGCTTAAACTCACAAATGCACACAGGCCTATCTGTACTGGGTGTATCTCACTCGTCCTTACAAGTGAAGCTGCGGGCTCTTTGATCGCCCCCTGGTGACTGGCTGCAGTACAGGTCATAAACCCTGCCCTCTCCATGTAAACGAATGGGACTCCAGTCAAAATAAAAAAATAAATTACACTTCCAATACAATTTCCGAAATATGGTAGTTGTTATCACACTGATATATGTTCAATTGTTCGTTTTTGTGATAAGTTTGATTTTAGCTAGTATTTTGATGCTATAAAAACGGGGCGTGTCGTTATGGTTGATTGGGTCTGCGGGAGTTTGATTCCGCGGCTCCACCTCACAACTCTACTGCGCAGACTCTGGCTACAAACAAATCGCGTCGTCCATTTTCTTTCTTTTTTTTTTTTTTACAGTCTATGATCTGTACACATTACCTTCAAAGATGTCATGTGGAGTATTCGCGCCTTCCTCAGGAGGGCACTTAATGAACTTCAAGTGGACAAAGTGTAAAATGTTTCATTTACAGCGCTAAGGGGCTTTTGCATCTTCAAATTCTAGGCTTCTTTTATGCTCAGTTATTACACTGCCCAGCCCAAAACAAACCAAACCAAAAAAAAAAAAAAAAGTCAGTGTTTGGATTTGAGTGAATATTACATTTCTAACTTCTTGACAGATTGCACATATTTTTGTATTGTATCGTGAGGACAATGCTTGCTGTGGGAATGATAATGCAGTCTTCTTTTTACCGCAATGAATGTAACAGTGGAACTGAATGAAACATAGAATGATTAACGTTACCTGGAGTAATAAAATGTTAGTTTAAAGGGATAGTTCACCCAAAAATGAAAATTCTGTCATTAATTACTCACTCATTTCAACAAAAATATCATAATTTGTGTTCCAAAGATCTTACAGGTTTGGAACGACATGAGGGTGAGTAATTAATGGCAGAATTCTCATTTTGGGATGAACTATCCCTTTATTCAAATTGCTTAATGCTATAAACTTTCTTTTTTGAATTATATACCCTAAGGTACCTTGCATAACAACTGAACAATAACAAAGAAAGATAAAAGTACTGACGAGTCGTGGCCTAATGGTTAGGGAGTCGGGCTTGTAACCTGAAGGTTGCTGGTTCGATTCTCATGCCGGCAGGAATACAGAGCCCGAACCCCTAATTGCTCCCCGGGCGCTGGAGCAAGGCTGCCCACTGCTGTGTGTGTGCACTTGGATGGGTTAAATGCAGAGCACCATTCCGAGTATGGGTCACCATACTTGACAATATGTCACAACTTAACTTAACAAGCTGAATGGTCTTAAAAGGTTGTGAGACTGAATAGAAAAACAAACAAAAAACACGTTTATTCTTCATATTTAATTTTAAACTAGGCCAAAGCCTGAGTTGACTGACCGGAGGCATGCAAGCATGTCTTCTCTGAACTGATAAAAGTTAATGAAGTGATGAGGCAGGCGAAGCTTTTCAAAGCATGTTGCTGCAGTTGGAAGTCGTCCACCCGTCCATTCTACATACATCACCTCGCTGGGGACCTCCCAGCCCGTCCAAAATTTTACCAGTTCTTTTAAATCCTCAGGTGATGCTTATAAAACAACATTTAAACAATTAAATAAACAGCAAAAACAGTTGCAATTTACACTTTATTTTACAGTTTGTGTACTCCGTGTGCATACCCAAGAACATAGTGGGTAATAAAAGTTAGTTAATGTAAGGTTTAGAGGTTGGTTCTTCGTTAGTACCTAGTTATAATCAAGTTATTACAATTACTATGTGGAACAGGAATGTAAAATAATTTGCTACTGCAACATTC